>JAOTQW010000021.1:4700483-4711594 GCA_026260075.1 Sisor rabdophorus
CAAAACACAAGGGCCCTTCTTGCTTTGAGGCAAGATATATAATAGGTATGTATTAGTAAATTATTTGTATTATATAGAGACTATAATATTAACCCACATGAATTTCTGGGTTGGACTATTATGCCCCTGTAAACCAAACTAAGTGGGTATAGAAAATAAATGAATTGAATATTATGCATTGGATTTTAATAACAAAAACAAATAGGAATGCATAGTTTTTAATTATGTGTGGGTACAAGCAAATTTAGTTTCCTGCACCTTAAAATTAAGATCCAGGTCACATCAAATACAGCATAGTGTTTTAGATGTTTAATGTTTAAATATTATACGTAGGCAGAATGATTTTTTAATACACATTAGTACATCATCTAAAATCTACTGCAGGTATGGTTTGGTTCAAAGTTTTTGACAATAGAA
This sequence comes from Sisor rabdophorus, assembly GCA_026260075.1. Classification (NCBI taxonomy): domain Eukaryota; kingdom Metazoa; phylum Chordata; class Actinopteri; order Siluriformes; family Sisoridae; genus Sisor; species Sisor rabdophorus. The sequence continues at coordinate 4,700,901 of JAOTQW010000021.1, forward strand.
AAGAGATTTGTCTAGCAAATTACCAGGCAAGCAATTTGGATCTTTTCTTCATTTATCAGTGAAAGCACTGATTTATCATAACTTAATGTTGATTTCATTTGCATCCCAAACGTATGACAGCAAAAGTTTCACACAAAATCTTTATCACCTGTCTATCTGTATTTTTATGCTTTCAAAACCAGGCAGTTTAAATGTTTTTATGTTAAATCCATTTTTGCTTAGCGATTCACTTTGCTGTACTGAGCTGATTGAATGCTCTTACACTGTAGCAGCCCAAAAGCTCTTTACTAACATTAAGCCTCAAATCATCTTTCTACGCCCTAACGTTTATTTCTTTGCCACTCAAATGTTATAGCAAAGCAATCACTTAAATCTTATAAGGCCAAAATGCCAACACCATATATGTGGTGTGGTGGAATCAAGATTATGCTAGCAGAACAAGAAATAAGTCAAGAGCTCAAATAAATTTAAAGAAAATATGTTATAGCTAAACATAGCTGATATGTTAAGCCAGGGATGCATATTTTTCTCCACTTTTTAGTTTTCCCCCACCGCCCAAAAACTTCAGGTACATTAGGTTGATAGATGACTCTACATTGTGAGTTTGTATGTTTCTTCATCTTTGTGTGGCCCTGCAATGGACAGGTGATCTATCCAGGGTGTACCCCTGCCTTTCGCTCGATGCGTGATAGGATAGGCCCCGGCAGACCCCTGCGACCCAGAGTTATGAAAAAAGCGGGTATAAAAGATAAATGAATGAATTCATAAAAAGAAGTGGTAGTACAGTGGCTAAGATAATGAGCTGCTAACCTGAAGATCAGGGTTCGATTATCAGCACTACGAGTTGCCATTTTTTAATATTATTATTGGTTATCGTTAATGTCAACACAAGTGTGTGCAATATTGCTGGTCCCTTTGCCACGCTGTATGTAAATATGTGTATGAGTCTTTCATTTTTTTTACCACTCTTATAGTTACAGCACTACTTCAGCATCATTTAGTCCTCTCTGCTTAGAGCCAATACCACAGCTAAGCCGTGGGAATTCACAGATGCCACTGTGGGATATGTGACCTTCAAAGTGTTAAACTGTAGCTTGTTTACTTAAAGTGATAGTTTACCAGAAAAATACAAATCCTTTCATTAAATACTCACTCACATGTTGTTCCAAACCTGTAAGACAAAAGTTAGCATATTTCTGATGCAATTTGAAAACTTCCTGTCCATCCTATGAACAGAAAGGTAACTACTACATTCAAGGCTCAATAAAGTAACAAGGTGGTTGACAAAGTTGTCCACATGACATCAGTGGTTCATTTGTAATATTGTGAAGCTACAAGAGCACAAAAAATTTCTTTATTTTACATTTTCATTTTACCGCATCACTCATGAACATGCATTGTGCATGGTGCACATGGTGCAAGCATGTGCCAGTGCTGTCTCTAACCCAGATTCGGTATAATGTTGTTGGACACATATATTTTGTGCCTGGACACATGCGGTACAAAAGCTGTCTAATCATACGTTGATTAAATAGACTTGAAGTATGCATTTTAATAGCTTTTATACACTATACAGGGCAGCATGGTAACTTACTGAAGGTCCCGGGTTTGATTCCAGAGCAGGGGTCTTTCTGTGTGCATGTCCTTCCTGTGCTTTATTGGGTTTACTATGGGCACTCTGGTTTCCTCTTACATTTCAAGAAAATGTAAATGTGTGTATATATATATATATATATATTCTTGTAGTATCGCAATTTTACAGTTAACCACGGTTGTTGCGTAAGCTACTTTCAATAATCTTGGTACTTTTTTGGATCTTGAATGTGCTAGTTACTATGCTGTCTATAAAAGGGAATAAAACGAGCGTAAATATAATGACAGACATTTCTTTTTTAGGTGAACTATTTCTTTTTTATTAAAATAGAGAAAACTGGTGCCCCCTGGTTTATTCATATTGTAAAAAAAATGCTCTATGCATGTGTGTAAATGCGGAATAATACAAAAAGTATTTTGTTTATGTAAAAATTGCGCAACTTTGCTCATTTGTCTAATGCCCTTATACAAAGTGACTTACATTTATTATAGTTTCATCAATGGTGATTACGATAAGATATACCTTTATTCATCCCAAATTCTTAAATTCCTTGCACAGGGCTCCACCAATGTGAACATACTGGAAATGAAACCCATGATTCTTTGATCAGCCACTGTGCCCCCACTTACCTCTTAGTTTAGTTAGTAACAGCCTATTACTACCAAGCCTTAAAAAATGTCCACCCTCTCCCACACAACCTTTTCCAAGCTTTGGAATACATTACAGCTATAAAATTTATCTCACACCTACAAAAATGAACTTTATTTGTTAAGCTTGTTTGGTTTGGTCTGTGAATATCATGTGAACGAAGGACTATTCTATTTAGTCTTTTCTATTTGGACATCGCTCACGTCAAAACAAAATCAGCCCTCATTGCACTCCCCAAGCTTTCCCATGGCAAAGGCCAGTTTGAGGTTCGCTAATTGCACATTGGCCAAAAACAAGTGCAGATTAAAATAAATTCCTGAGATAAAATAAGAGGATGGGAAAAAGTCCGAAAAAGAGACAGATTATATAGGAGAAACGTTTGTGAAGCATTGTATCTGTTTTTCAAACAGCCAGAAATTTACAACAAAAAGATTTACACAGTTATTAATTCCACAGCACAATACTCACAGCACAAAAATACTGAATACAACAAACATAAAGCTAATATATACTTTATATACCACACACTTTTAAAGTTTATACATACTGTATACCACACACACACACAGCACATACATACTGTATACCACACACACAGCACATACATACTGTATACTACACACACACACACAGCACATACATACTGTATACCACACACACACACACACAGCACATACATACTGTATACCACACACACACACACACACAGCACATACATACTGTATACCACACACACACACAAACACACACACACAGCGCATACATACATACTGTATACTACACACACACACAGCACATACATACTGTATACCACATACACACAGCACATACATACTGTATATCATACACACATCACATACATACTGTATATCATGCACACACACTTATACATACTGTAAACCACACACACAAACACAGCACATACATAATGTATACCAGACACACACTGTATATCATGCCTTACTTAATTCACTAAAGTGATTTCATTAACAATTACTGTTTAATAAACATAAACCACACACACAACCACACTTTAAATTTTACTGTAGTCACTCTAGCAATGGTCACTCTGTTTCCACATTGTCTGTATTTATTTACTTTGTATATCTGATATACACAGTATATGTTTTATTATTTCATTTTTATTATTTTATTTTTTATTCCATTTTTTATTATTTCATTTTTATTCAGGTGCTTTATCCCGAACTTGTACGCAGCGCTCTGTACAGCTGCTTTTATTCCTGTTACCTGTTTGGTTGGAGTGACGGTGGTCTTCGTCCATGCTTATCATGTTACACAACAGTGGAAAGCCTACGATGATGTCTACAGGGGCCGTACCAATAGCTCAGGTGTGTATTCACTAAACATTAAACTGAGAAAGGATTTGTTAAGAAAAAAATGGTGCAGCAGATATTTCCTGTACACATGACTAACATTTATTTGTTCACCTTCTCTTTTTTTTCACACACCCACTCATTTATTCATCTTCTATACTGCCTTTTTTGTCTGCTACATCATGGATAGGTTGCCAGTCCATCGCAGGGCTACACATAGATGAGCAGCCACACATACTCACTCATAACATATTTTTTAACTTAGCATGTTTTTAAACTGTGAGCAGAATCCAAAAATAAACTCTGAGTAAACCTGCACAAGCACAAGCAATTAAATCTTATTATATAGGAAATTTGCTAATAAACCAGCCTATAAACCAATGTCTGACATTCAGGAAGTATCAAGCCATGTTTGTGGCTGCTGTCCATTTAGCTTACCCAGATTACTTGGATACACAACACTAATCTATAAACACACAGCTCAGCTTTTTTAACAGTGCACTGCAGACATGTCACTGTGATTGCTTTACACATAACATGCAGCTACGCACACATCTACATTTTCACACTGACTTATGAGCATCCAATTATTTGGCAAAACCTCAGAACCTCTGATTGAATCTGTTTATTCTTTAAACCAGCTAGGTTTAGGTATTTAGGTTACCTTTACAGAATTTGCTTCGAGGCCTAGCATTGGCCACATTGGTGCTGGAGTTGGGTGTGTGTTAAGCCAGGTTGGGTAACTATGCAGAACATAGGCCCTCCAGAACTGAAAACTGAAAAAGGTTATTTAGTCTTATCATTAACTGTCAGACTTTATTTATCTTCTAACCCGCTTATTTCCTAACTCCTAACAATGCATTGAAAGCTCAAGACTTCCCACTGTCTGTAGTCAGTAATTCAGTACATTAGTTGACTTAGTCTTCCCATTTTGAGGTTTTGCTGCTGACTTTGAAATTCATGCAACTTGTGTGCTTCTGTTCTTTTACCTACTCATCACTCTTTAAACCACACAAAGAGCTTGAGCCAAGACTGCTCAGTGTAGCCTGTACTATTGAAAACTGTTGAAAGAGATGCTTTAACCTTGAGATCTACTAATAACTTTAACATGCCAAACCTTCCTTGCCCTCAAAACAACCTTTAGCCTTTGAGACAAGATGTTCTTTGGACATTTTAAGTGGCTATAATACCACGTGATACCCCTATTTTATCTTACAAAAGTGTACAAGATTTTTTCTGGAAGCATCCGAGACTAGCAGTAAATGCTGACTTTATCGCTGACACTGTTTACGTCTAGTCTTCTGTAATAAACGGGCTTTTTGTAGCCTAAAAATTATCACTGTGTCTGTTTGCTGCTGAACCAAACAAAGAAGCCAAAAGGTTTGATTGTGTGAAACTGCAAGTATAGATTTTCTGGTGTCATCTGTTTTTTATAGTTGCACAAAAGGGATAACAATTTTAGCCTTTAAATTAAACCTAGAAAGGGTTATGTTCTAGCTCTAGTTTGTAGAACAAACAATTAAAACTGATAAACATATGATCAGTTTCGATTACAATTGCTGTCAAGGCAATCAACTTCTTCTATGATTGCTGCCAGGATTAATGTTATCTAATTGCCCATGTAGTGCACCATAGTTGGGCTTTCTTCTGTTTGAGTTAACCTTTTATGCAAAAATAAAAGAGAAAAAACAGACAGGAGATTGAACGTGAATAGTATTGTCTATAGTTTTACAATATACAACTTGAATAGTGAATTCATTCATAATAAATAGATAAATAAACCATAGTACATACAGTTTTAGGTGGAAGGCAGTTGATATCCAAATTTATATCCAAATATCCAAGTTAATATCTTTTGCTCTAAAACTGCATGGCTTTTGCAGCTTTATTACCTTTGAGCTTGAGTTCAAAAAGGAGATGAATACCCAAATGTGTTGTGTACACAAAGGTGTTTAGGTTTTCGGGATTTTTTTCTCCCTGTTGCTAGGAGAGACACTCTGGAGGGACAAAGAGGTGTAAAAATTGTTTGTAAGTTAGTGTTTCAACATGCTATATGAATCAATGTTTGTGGATATCTGTTGTAACATGGCAATGTCTGTTCACAAGGCAAGCTTAATTAGGACATGGTTTGTCAAGTCTGGCATGAAAAACCTGCATAGATGCCTAATTTCAAATCGACTAAACACCTTTTGGTTAAAATGTAACACTGATGAATTGTAACCCCAGACCTCCTTACCCAACATTGGTGTCAATTCTGTCTAATACTGTCTCTTGTCATTTCTAAACTAGACTTTTGCAAGGCCCTCTTAGCAGACCTACCTCTGAATGCAATTTGTTCTTTGCAGATGATATAGAATGCAGATGCACATGTTATTTGCAACCTACCAAACTGTGCTCCCTTTACTGTCTCCCAGTAGCTGCTTGCATTCAAAATACTATATGGATTTACTCTTATCTAAAAAAAAAATTTGGGGCTTTGCAAAAATATAAATGTAATGTTCGCGTGTGCACATGAATGGTGATCCAATAGACTGATTCCATACAGGGTACATTCCTGTTGTTGTTGATTCCATCTAAACAGTTTCTTCTTCACACTCTGGAATTTGTTCTCTCATGCTTTGGCTCAGGTCCAATTTCTAGGTACAAGTCAAACTGTTGATTCACTGCTGTTGTCAAGATAATTTACTATCCCTACATTTATTTATTTTAAAATAAAAATGCATGTACAACATCTGATAAAATCTGGTGTGGTTCCTGCATCTGTCACATTTCTTAGGTGAAATGGCAACTGATCTTGTAGCTGTACCTGCTTTGGATGCAAATAATATGTGGATTGACCTTACTTTTGACAGCATATTAGATCACATTGCTGGAGGTAGTTTCAGGTCTTAACAAGACAGGAGGTCGCCTAAGTCTGAATTACTCTACATACCCCCAACCTTTCCTGCTGTGTACATTTTAGTAATGCTATTAACAGGTTTATGTAAGATGAATACGGTAAGCAATGTGCTGTTTATTACTAAATGGCCATCAAAATAAAAGAAATAACAGACTTTTTATGACTGTAATTGTACTTTGAACTGACACTGTTCTTATCCAGATCTGTAGTAACAACCACGATTTACAGGTATATGTGAGATCAAAACAATGACAGTAAGCAGACAAAAAAGAGGTGCATACATGTTTCTCTCCATGCTTAAGAAATGCCTTTTTTAAACCATTGCCTTGAAGTATATGTGTAATGTAGGTTACACCATCCTATTATAGAAAGTTGGGGTCAGAGCATAGGGTCAACCTATGATACAGTGCCACTGGAACAGGAAGGGTCCTGTTCAGGGACCCAACAGGGTCTTATTGGTGGTGGTGAGGATTAAACACAGGTACTCCTGGTCTTCAGATAAACAACTCAGCAGCTAACTAACCAATTAAGCCACCTACATTTGAATGTCCCACAAAAAACCTGACCTTAACCTTACTAACCACTTTGGGAGGAACTGGAATACTGAGAGCACCCCAGACCTCCTCACCTTTACTAATACTATTGCAGCTTAATGGAAACATTCCCACTATCACACTATAAAATCCGATAAAAAGCCTTTCCAGAAGTGTTAAGGTTAGTAAGGGTGAAATAATATGTACAGAAGACTAATAATTTTGAAATAAGATGTACAAAAGACTAATGATTTGAATGTCAAGTATCCTAAAAATATTCAAATAGCGTTCCAAGAAAGCAATCTATAACTTTTTATAAAAAGTTAGCTTACTATTAGTATTTAATCACCTATCAACCAGCTAGATATATAAATATTTGACTGTTGGGTCAGGTATATAGTTGCTTAAGGCATCATCTGTTTAAAATGACCTAACCATTATGCTTTTACAAGCCCATTTACGTGCTTGTTTCACACTCTAAATGCAGTTATTACATACTGCTTTTTCAATGGGGTTTCATCAATAATTGTTTTTTATGGTAAAGGCAGAATGGGGAAAAGAGTAATCACTTGACTGCTTTAGTAGGGAACATTCATTTAATCTACTGTATCTTCGTGAGGGTTAGTCATTAGCCTTTACTGTACAGCAATAAACAGAGTAAGTGCAATATAAGTTGCAATATAAGTGCAATATAAGACAGGATAAAGATAACTAAAAGTATAATGTTAAATCATCACTTGCATTTGCATAATTTTGGAAGACGCCCAAATAAAGAGCAACATACAGAAAGTATGTTGAGTCTTTTTGTTAAACACATCAGTACAGGTAACCACAGAATGTAATATCATTGGGGGGTCTCGATTGGTTAAAGCGTTGCATTGTTGATTGAGAGACCAGGCAGACCAAGAACTATGCTCAAGGCCTCACCACCGCTAGTCTGCTACCACTGTGAACCTCCACTCCCGAACAAGACCCCCTCTGCTCCAGGGGTACTGTATTATAGCTCACCCTAACTTTATCCATTGCTAAACACGAATAGTCTGTGGTACTTTTTAATAACCCCTTCTTTAATTTTTGGTAAAAGACAACAGTGTGCACCTTGTTTATTTAAAAGAGAGCAGCACTCAAGGAGGCTGAATAGAACAACTTTTCTTTTTGATTACTTGGCAGCCACAAAAAAGCTGTAATTACATATTAACAATTAATTTTTGTAAAATATTATATAACCAAGACTGTTTTTTTTAATGCAGGCTATTTTTAATCAAATCCAAATAAACCTTACAGGGGAGCAGTTTTCTCTATTTTTTCCATTATTTCATAATAGAGAGCTTTTTTCTATTTCACTCACCGGATTGCACATTTATCTGTTATACTGTCCTTTTGTAAGTTATATTTTTGAGAATTTTGCCTTTATTAAACTGACAGGACAGATATGGGCAGAAAAATGGGGAAGATGGAGAGAGGTGGAACTAAAGTGGACCTGAGCATGTGTGGAGACTATGGCGGCAGCACGCAGCGGGTCTCAAGTCGGTGTGAAAAACAGATTTTGGGATCATACTGCTTTGGTAGAGGGCAATCCATATCAAAATAAAGGAATGTACTAATATGGATGGAGATATGGTTATAAAAAGCGAGGAAAACTCAAAAAGAGATTTTAGCTTGAATTAGTAAAAAAAGCGAGGGGAGGATTTGGTTATATGGTTATAGAAGGGGGTGTGTCTGGAAGTCTGTTGGAAGAAAAATGATTGACGTAAATGGAGGAAAAGAGAAGCGTCATAATGGTGGAAGTAACACTTCCGTACAAGCTCAGGGTAAACCCAGAATTTCACAGCTTGTGTTCTCTGTCAAGTAAGGAATGTGGGACCTACAAGTCCAGTGTACCAGGCAGATTTGTTGGGCAACTGTTTAACCAGAATATAGACACATTTAGGGCCCAATTAATTTTAAGTCTTTGAATTAATGAAATCATTGAAAAAATGAGTGTAGCATGAGAGTAATCAATAGTTGTGTTTATGATATTTAATACTATTATACATACACACAGGAACACACAGTAATACTACAGTATGGCAAGTCGGTAAATATGGCATGTCTGAAACAAGCAGGATAAACAGAAAAACTGCACTTGTAATTAGCCAAATATTTAATTTATCCACAGAAATTTCTGTTTGTGTCTATTATGGGTGGAAAAAAAACCCAAGAGTTCTGCACAGAGCCTTAATCTCAACACCACTAAATAATGGAAGACCCTCTCGTCAACATTATTACTTTTTAAGTCACATTCTTAAACTAATAAAAACAGCTTTTTTCAAAAGCTCTTTTTATAATAGTAATGTAATCTGAAAATAATTCAGACACATGATGTTAATCCTAATTTACTATAAAAGGTGTCTTCGAGAGGCGGAATTCAGGTTGTACATTCACATCTTCATTGTGTACAGCAACACATATTGTCTTTGACACCACAAGGTTCGTAAGAAAAAGCCTTTCAAAAATTCTGACAATGAGACTTATAGCATGAGCTACACCAAAAAAGGTCAATAATTATTAGGCACATCAGTAGGTATCTTTAGTTGGCTTAATCTTTTGAGCACAGTAATGATGCCCAATATGATGCCTGCCTACATAGAAAGCTTTCAAAAACACTGTATGAGTTCATCTTTTATTAGAGTCAACATGTACCTGAGGATCCTTTAGGATCAAAGCGTTCTTACCTATTCCCACTGACACAACAGATGCTAATGCTGGTGAATTAGTTCCAATGCAATGCTTTTTCAAAAGCTATGTTTTAAAAATCATAAATTGACTATACTATCATTAGGATTCTCGGGTCTCTTTTAAATTAATGTTATTTGTAGTTGAAAGTTTTTCTGATGACAGTTTTTGAGGTGCATTTATAAATATTGTTTATAGAATAGATAAAAATATTTCATACTTTCATTGGAGAATGGACTATAGATTGAGATTTTAGAACAAGTGTAGATTGGTGTTACTCATTTAGGAAACAGTTGGTGTAACCAGTAAACCATTGCTTTAATGTGGCTTCATATTGAGTTTATCAACAAAGCAATTAGAGGTTAGGGGCCTTTCTCAGGGACCCTGGGAGCTTGGTGGTGCTGAAGATAAAACACAGATCATCCACTGTGCTGTTTGTTATTTTTATCTCCTTAGAAAATTAAACGATGTCGTCATCTTGAAATGGCATGGTTTTTGAGGGTTTTTTGTAATGACGGTTGTTATGAACAGATGTACCATGAACAATTAATGAATTTTTATTCAAGCAGCTTTGCACTTTAAATACTAATGCCTTGTTCATCAAACAAAGCCATTCATGTGCAAACAGGTTTTATTTAAATCTTTGTAGATTTTAAATGCTCTAGAACACAGGAAAGCGGTTTGTTCCATTTCGACTAAGGGTCTAAATTGTTTTGGGAATGTTGTTTAGTGGGTTGATATTATTCTTTAGTGTTTAAATGCTTTTGTTTAGGGTTTAAAAAAAAAATTTAATAAAAAGAGAGCTGGGATAGGCTCCAACAGACCGCTGTGACCCGAATTGGGGTTATAGAACATAAACTATTGAAATGCTAAAGTAAGTGTGTAACATTAGGTAGTATAGACATCATAATGAAACATCATTACAAATCTATTCTATAATAGGTATAAATCCTCTTAATATACACTAGGTA
>JAOTQW010000021.1:4728774-4741464 GCA_026260075.1 Sisor rabdophorus
TTAAAACTGTGTTTTGTGTTTACTCATGTTATCTTTGACTAATATGTAAATTTGTTTCATGATCTGAAACATTAAAGTGTAACAAACATGCAAAAAGATGGAAAATCAGAAACGGGTGCCAACACTTTCACACCACTGTATAAAGCTGCTTATTCAAATGGGCGTTAGCATTGACAGGTGAAAATCTGATCACTAGTGCATTCATCCGATTTGTATCCCATTCATTACACATACAAGGCCTAAAACAGATCTGAAAATATCAGAATCCGTGTGCTTTTTGTCCTGCTTACACAATCGTATGTTATGTCATATCAGTAGGTAAACTGGGTCGCTTGATACATGCCGTATAAATGCAGCCATGGAGGCTGAGAGTTATCCTAAACTGAGTGCAGTTTGGGAGGACACAGTCACATGTGCATTAGCAAGGAGTTCACAAACCTTTGGCCATATAATGTATACTGCTTTAGATGTAAACCAAGAAAGAATAAAGTCAAGTCTGTTGATTTAGTCCTATTTTCATGTTATTTAACACTGAACATTAAAACATGCACAGAAAAGATAAAAAAAAAAGTTTAAACCTCTGAATATTTTAAATAAGCAACCAAAGGATCTCAGGCACTTTCAATCCTTAGTATGCAAAAGAATGACTGTGCGTTACATTCTTATTTGTGGCCTATAAAAGAGGAATACAGTTATATAGTCAATATTCCTTAATCTTTTATGCATCTGCATTTGACAGCAAGAGGTTGAATTATTTTGAAAGTGAAATTAAGGCAAAGCATGTGAAGTTCTAAAGCAGAAATTGTTCCTATTTTCTTATCCACCCTTATGCCATAAAACCACTTACTGTCACATTTCCATTGTTACAAATACTACTTTATACTTGTGATCACCAGACCAAAACCAAACATTAATTATAGGTGATTTAAGACCTATACATTTTTTTCAATAATTTACTTAGTGCTGGTAACAAATCAATGCTGTTCATTAATTAAGCTGCTTATTTACCCATGTAAGGCATTTAAACACTGCATTAGTCTAAAAAATATATGTTGTATGTCAAATCTTAAATATTTGCTGTCACAAATTAAATGTATATCTTAAATATAAGCTGACACACTTAAACACTTATGTTAGGTACAGTGTAGTGCATCAGATATAAAGGGGTCACCCTGATGACCACTCCCTTCGTATATGTTCACCATTTAAAAAAAAAAAAGGGTAGTGTTCTCATAAACGCTCTAGCCGGAGGCATTTACAATCAGGCACAGCATCGATTCAAGCTGTAGTGAATGGCCCTGAATATGGGAATCAAATGCTATATCTCCTATAGTTCTGAGCTTTTCTTTGGTCCCAAATGTCCAGCTTTCTGAGTTAGTAGCTCAGAATATGGACGTTATGTACCCCACTGACTAGTCTGTATCCTGACTCTCAATCAGGAGATGGAACAAACAGTGCTATTGCTCTGGTTCTTCATGGCCTCCCTCCGCTGCAGTTCTCTTGTAATCCTCCTCTTGATGCCTTCTAGGTACACGGCTCGGTCAAACAAGCCTGCTCCCAATGGAATGCTAGGAGGGTAGGCATTAAATATTTGCATTAACTGGAAACCATTAGCCTTGTTCACTGTTTAATTTCAAAGTATTTTATAAATCGATCAAAAAGACCTTAGTCACCAAGAAAACAATTGGTAACACACTATCCCTTGAGGGACTGTAATTCTACAATGCATGCAGTATCCCCCTTTTTAAAAAAAACACGTGCAGACCTATTTAAAGTTTATCTGAATCTTCAGGAGAAATGGGTGAAAGTGTCGTGAAGTAAGAATGTTGCCTATAAATCAAAGGTATATTGTTGCTAAGGAAGTATGACCTTCATCCCATAGAAAATCTGTGGAGAAAGATGAAGGTTCCTGTTGCCAAACATTAGTCTTGAACCCTTGATGACTAAATCTTAGAAATTCTTGAAAAAACAGTGAGACAAAATCCCTCTTAAGATGTGAACAAACCTGGTTGCCAACTACAAAAAACGTCTGTGTCTGTTAACCATTAACATTTTAGACTCATTAGTTCTTAGTCAGTGGCAAATATAAATTATATTTTTCCTCTTAGAGGAGACCTGACCAGACAAACCAATTTTTGAAGCAGAAGAAAATATAAAAACAGTATTATTTCACTAGAACATTCAAAAGAGGTTTCTGACTATGCTGAAATGGCAGTTTACGTTGAAATTATATATATGATTTTAAAAACATTACAGCGGGTGCATTGTTTTCTTACTTGTCTCTACCAGGCCGTAGTTTGACCTGGAACATGCCAATGACAGGACGATGATCTGAGGTCTTGATGGATGAACAGGATGTATATTTTACCACATTGATGTCACTTTCTTGTCTACTCCTAAATAGAATTCGATCCTGCAACAAAATATTTTTTATAGTTTGAATTTTTAAAATAACATTAAGACATAAGAAATTATATTTTAAAGAAGATAAAGTTTTTTTTTCACTGTATATGATGGCGTTCTCTGCTTGGGTGTCGTGTCATAAACATCACAGCCGATATCAAACTTGTATGTGGGAGTAAAGCAGATTGGGGCTTCCTGGAATCCCTTAAAGATGGAACCTTTAAGCCGGAATTACACATTACACATTTCTCTATGCTTAAAACTATTACTCTGTAAAGTAAGTTTATCAAGCCCTCTACACTTATTTATGACTGCAATCATCTAGACAAAGACAATCCGAACTGACCTTCTCTCATTTCTTTGCACAGCTGATCGTGTTGCAGAAGAGTATCTATGTTATTCCCACCGATTTGCTTTAAAATAGCCTCCACTTTTCCTCTGTCTTGACTAAGGCGGAAATTAAAATCCCCAAACCAAAACACTTCATCAAATCTGGTGGTCACATCCGCTAAGAACAAAAAAAAAATGGAGTCATTCATTATGATAAATATGTTAAACATAATTTTATGGTTAAATAAAAAGAAAGCTCACAGGCAACAGAGCGGTAAGGGTTGGTATCAGGAAGGCACCTGGGTAGGGATAAAGCTTCTATTATTTTATTGTAGTCCAGTATCCTTTCATAGACTTTGGAATCTCCAGCTGAAACAGAAATTACATTATGTTTAATAGATGCATCTATTAGCAAATCAACTAAAAACTACATATACTGTAAAAAATATATATTAACAATTAAATTAACATGCATGTAAAATGAGATGTGATGAAAAGGAAAGATGTTCCAAAGAAAGTGAAGCCAATGCCAACAGCTCCTTTGGTTTTAATCTGCGACATGATCCGAGTGGTGACTGTGGCATGCTCCACCTCTACAAAGAGAATGGGTTTGATTAGGTCACACTGAAGAAGTACCTAATGTACGTTAAATAGCAAAATATTTTTTTCATGCCTTGTAAACCAATACTGTACGAAATACAGTAGCCAATGCTATAAAATTGAAAACACACCAGAACAGAACCATATGAGGTCTCTACGTATGAAAATGGTAAGATAGAGCACTCCGTGTGCAGCCGCGTATAGCATCACATAGTACGGGCCTAGAGTTTCCTGCAGACGGATTTCCCACTCCTTCCTGTAAATACACCAGATTCTGAGTAAAGAGGTCCAGGATTAAAATGGACAGATCGACAGAAATTTCCTACCTATCAGGAAATCCTTCTTGCACTCCGATGATATAGAAATCTTGTGTAAAATCAGTGTCTGTTGGGAGCAGCAGGTCATCTAGGTTGTTTGGAAGGCCCTGTATGCAATGGGTACCATTATTAATGAATTAGATATTTGTTATTGATAAAGCATTTTTGTCTCATAGGCACTTTTTACCTCACCTTTTCTCCCTGCATATTCCAAGTGACAATGTAAATTCCAATTTGCCTGTTAGGAAAGTACCGGTCTAACTCTTCAGCCCCAAGTAAGGCTCCGTTGCCCAGCACGCTGCCCTCCAAGAAGCTCCTTCAAATAGCATGTGTATGTTAAGCGATTTTACTTAACAGATTGAAATTAACTTAAAACTTAAGTTAATTAATCTTAAAACATGGAATTCATTCCTTCATCTCATTCATCAGCCACTTATTTCCTAACTTGGGGTCATGGGGGTCTGCTGATGCTTGTCTCAGCGCACATAGGGTAAAAAGCAAAGGTACACACTAGATAGGTTGCCAGACCAACAAGGGCCACTTATAGACGAACAACCACACACTCACTCCTATGGATTTAGAATCACCAATTAACCTAATGTACATGTTTTTGAACTGTGAGAGGAAATCAGAATACTCCAAGTAAACCCACACTCTAAGTGCAAGGAAAATATGCAAACTCTACCCAAAACAAAGGAAATCAATTCTAGTGATAACCAGTCCATCTCTTTTATAAAAATATGCTTTTCTATAACATCTTCATTATAGATGTGTGTTTAGCTTTACTGATCTTTGCCTAATTCCTTAACTTCATTTTTCTAACTCAAATACAAATTATTTTAGAAAAAAAATAAATAAACATGGTAAAAGCTCAACATTTTACAGCTAACTCTGATTCGTGCCTTTTCAATATTACACAATAGTTAGACACAGATTAAGTGATGCACCACATCCATTTTAAAACAGGGTAGTCAAAACATCTTTAAAAAATAACCACAAACACAAGGGCATAAACAAAACACAAAACATAATAATGAACAGAAAAGGACATCTGCAACACAACTCAGATAACCTGTGTGTGTGAACACATAACATGAGCTAATGCATGTACCATTATAAGTAATTCTATATAATTAAGTCAGCTTAGCAGACAACTGTATGTGTGTACTATAGAACCTGGAAGTGAAAGCAGTACAAGTGTCAAAACAAATCAAAGGATTCTACCTGTTACGTACATCCTTGGGTCGGATTGGGTTGAGCACGCTGAAGGTAGACTTTGTGGAACTGACTGAGGTGCTGTCTGATACCATTGTATTCCAATGTTGGCTGTCACTACAGTTCTTTTGCAAATGTTCTTGCAGGCTCCCATTCCTATAATCCAAGCAATCCCTGTCGATCTGATTAGAGGTTCTTAAGGTCAAGGAGGCAATACTGTACTCCAGTGGAGGAATGGATCCTGTGGTCTGCAGTGGAGAAAGAAAGATTTTGGAAGATTTTGGATGATGTCCTAAAGGATGAAATTGGCCAGGACATTTTTCTCGCTCAGGAAAGCTGCTACATTTATCCCGGAATGATGTAGAATGTCGTGCCACTTGATCTAAATGACATCCTGCAGAATCCTGGGTCATACAGTTACTAGTTACAGGAAAAGTAGAGACTTCCTTAAGGGAGTCGGATGAAGAGGTCATTTCAGCTGGGTCAGTGAGGCTTTCTTGACTGCTTCTCGGACGTCTCCACCTTTTCTTTTCGTCTGAGGATACTCTTCTACTTTCTTTGGTCATGTTAAGGGGCTTAGGAAGCAAGGGTGGATGAGGCATGTAGCGACCACTTTTGTCTTGTTGCCTTGGCTCATCTTGAGAGGTCTGGACCACTTCCTTAGAAGACTTCCTACCACTTAACTGTTCTTCATTGGTTCTGTCATTTGCCACTTCTCTAGCTGTATCACCCCTGAAGATATTTTTTTCTGGCAGACATCCATCAGGTTGAAATGGGACAATGAGCTCCTCATTATCATTCATTCTATTTTCCCACTTATTTTTAGACACAAACAAGTGCCATTATTGTTAAGGGTTCACATCCTGGAAATATCTGAAATATAAATGATAGTCATTTATAGCCCCAAAATAATCTTCATGATTAAGAGTTACAACATTAATAATTTCATTTGGGTTTTTTTTTTACCAGTTTTACTAAGAGCCATTATTTTCTCACTCTAATAAAGATAATATTCTACACAAATTTCTGCAGTGTTCTTAATGCTACACACTGGTCACATCAGAGCCCTGCCGCTGGAGAAGCATCCATGTACGAAGACAAGATAGCTTTATTGTTATCAAAGTTCGTTTTTTTAAAATCACATGACAACCAATCCTTTAAAAACTTATTCCAGTAAGGCATGCCTCCCACCAAGCGTATACAGAGTTTGACCCCATCACATTGAGGAAAATTTGCTAACTTGCAGGTTATCGACTGATTTTAATGAACTCACTGCAGCATGTCTTTGACAGTCATTTAACCCACTAAGACAAGAGAGAATTCACTGTTGGCAATGGTCATTATTTTTAAGACCTGTTTGGCCTATTTGTAGTCTGAAAGAAAGTGAGCTTCATCTTTTATAATCGCTAATTATTGTCTTTTTCTTAATTCTGTATCAGGGGGTCTGCTCAAACCCGGTGCATTCTTGCTGTGAGGCAACATTTCTAACCACTAAGCCACCGTGCCGCACAAAGTGAGCCTTATATTATTCATACATTTTCTAGGACACCCTTCTCAATCAGTCTAAACTGACAGGACACTGAGAGAAAGAAAGAGAGAGATTGAGTGAGTGCAAGAGTTTGACAACTTAGCACATATAAGGCCGAACACCAGAAAATGCTTATTCTGCTAAATTTTTAAACTTACTATATTCTGCATCACATTGTACAGCCTCCGTAATGAGACACAACTTATAATCATTACATGTGTCTTTCCATTGCTCAAGTCGTGCTATTTATTAGTCTTCATTTTCTCTGACGTCCCCATGATTTCCAGGGAATTGTGAATAATTTGGAGAATCGAGGAGCCACGAGGAATAAGCGTAAAAATCACAATTTCAAAATGAATCAACTGAGTGTCAGAAAATGCACAAATAAACATTGTTTGCTGCTTGGAAGCTGCAGCTGTAGAGAAAGACCCGCCCCTTTCATTTCATTGGAAGAACAAAAGATTAGTACAGATGAAGTCATCAAAGTTTTTTCATCATGTTCCAGGTTTGATGAAATGTAACCATGAAATAAAAACATTTCTAAAACAATCCCTTTCATCATATATTCATTAGATTAATGTACACAACAAAGGCAGGGAATTGTGTTGGGTTTTTTTTTTTTTGGTTTTTTTTAGAAAGTTTGGAATGCAGTTGCATAAAAATCTGATATTAATTTTATTAGATAGAAATAAACGAAAGTGCTGCAGCTGCTTTTCTCCTCTTTTAACAGCCACAATCACATAATGGCATAATGTTGCCGTTATGGAAACATATATGAAATACCCGCTGATGTTTTGCATTCATAACGGTAACATTCGCTTTAGTTAGCATAACAAGCTAACGACAGGGATGGATTTACATTTGGACTCTCCAACCCATCTGTGTAGCTCGGCTACAGAGTAAATTGAAGTAATTCGTTTAAGAAAATACACGTTTAATACGCTTGAATTGGAATAAATCAGCTACAACAAAGAGCATCCCATTACCTCTAAACAGCTCCTGGCATCACGGCAAACTTTTTTTTCTACTTCCTTAGCAACAACGAAAAAACTCACTGAAGCCGCCATTATACATGATACGAGCAAAGACACGGGTTGCCAGATCCCAAAAGCAAAAATATCTTATAAATATAGAAGATTTAAATGCAACAAAAACTGACCCCGTGACGTCGTATATAATCCAAAATATTACTTTTGTACGAATTATTATTTTAGTTTCATGTAACCCACATGCAAATCAATTTATATTCGAGGTTTTTACAATCGATATGGCAACCCTTACAAACTCCATCCTTTTGATTTTGAAAATCTCTCACAGTCAGCATGGGGGCTAACCGGTCCAGATGACTGGCTGCTCTGTATGTCAAGTGACAAATTTCATGGTGAGGAAGGATGGTGTCGGCTGACGTCTATTTTTTAATGCCATGGGATCTACCAACGCTAAGGTTGCGATAGACGTATTAGGCACCCCTGGGCTTGGGTGTTGAAGTGCTAATTAGAAAATTGGCATTGAATTACCAGCACCTCCAAGCTAGCAATGCTGGGCCCTTGAGCAAGGCCCTTATCCTTTAATTGCTAAGTTGTAATAAAAAAGATCATTTTAAGTCGCCCTGAATGAGTGTGTTTTAAATGCTGTAAATGTAAATATAAAAATAGACAAAGAATAGTTTACACAATTTCTTAGAGTTTATTTTTCATGCACCATAAAACAGGATAAATATAACTATTCCAATTTACAAAACTGCTTCTGGGAATATTCGTCTAAAAACCTGTATTATACTATACGCATTATACCATTATGGACTTTTGTCGGGCTTATTTGGTGTACAGTGTATTTAAAAGGCAGCTGTGCGCTTTTTTGCTTTTTTAAAAATGAATTAGCCCTTTGAGTGGACATTTATCAGAGGTATAAATGATTTACATATTTCTAATATTTTTATCGTTATATCGGTCACACAAAATTACAAAACTTGTAAATGACTAATGTTACAAATGTTTTGTTGTGTAAAAAACTTTATAAAAAAAAGGTAGGTAAATAATATGTAGTTGATATATAAAAGTCTACCCCCACACCACTTCTATCCAAACAATAAAGCTATAAAATTATTTTAAGTATAAGAAAGGCTTAAGCTGCAAGGATGTGCTTAATCCTCTTTGTGCTCCTCCAGTTGGCTCAGTAAAATTAACGGTGTAATAAAGAAAACTGCATTGATGATAAAGCATATCTCAGCTCCAGAAAGCCAGTACACTGCAAAGAAAATACCACAATTGTCTAATTGTAAAGAATTACACATTTTCTTATTTTTCAATTACTCCAAGAGTGTGAGAATAAAAAAATCTAGCCTATGGTAATATAAGAAAAGACTTCAAATTGTGAAAAACAATATGCATCAAAATGAAAAACGATATTCAGTTAGTTACCGGAGGAAGCCACAACCGGACCCAGAGCTCGGGCCAGTGCGCCGAGACTGCGAAGGATTCCCATCACTGTACCCTTCTGACTCGCAGTGCCTTACCAAGCGATAAGAAAGACAGTTAACAATTTAACTCTAAAAAAATTTAGGCTTTAATTCTCAAATTCATTCATCTTCCTTTAATTGGTCTCCTGAAGCCTATCCCAGCGTACATAGGGCAAAAAGCAAGGTTACACCCTGGACACATACACACACCTTTGGGCAATTTAAAGTCAGCAATTAACCTAATGTACATGTTTTTTGACTGTGGGAGGAAACCGGAGTAAACCCACAAACAAGTTTTTATTTCTAAAAATGTGTGTGAAATTTTTAATTTGCATGTTCAAGGAGCGATAGGCTGCCCTCAAGAACCCAGCAGTGGCAACTTAGAGGCAACCTTAATCTTTCGGGTTCGCAGTCCAATACCTTAACAACTGAGCCACCATCTTACTTTCCGCTAAAACAATTGAAGTAGTAAATTAACAACTACACAAGATTTTGACCTAAAAATTTCAAAAAAAGTCCTAAAATTGAAAAGAAAAATTGTGCAGTGCTACATGTATCTGCAGGTATTAATTTATGCAAAATGTCCTGCTCACCATAACCAGATACTTGTGCTGAAAGACACGGCACAACAATGGCAGCCGCTGGAGAAAAACATAAAGCTCGCAGTTATTCAAATAAATAACATTTATAGAACCAAAAGTATTGGGACACCAATAGGCTCTACATGTTCTTCACTCTTAATCTTTACTGGCTTTACTTTTGGAAGGGTTTCACCAAAAAAACAAGTTGTTGGTTGAAGAGGTCTGGTTACAAGTAAGTATTCACTTCCAAAAACACCATTTACCTTTTTGGATCTTAAGGCCTTTGGCATGCTAAAACAAGAGGCTTACAATAAAAATAAATTTTAATACTTCAGCATATAGAGACTAAAAAACCAACTGTGTGCTTCGAATGTAGTATCAACTGTTTAGGGAAGACACACTTATACGGATGTGCTGGAAAAGTGTCCACAATAGTTTGACTATATATATATTTTTTTCTTTCCACGTAAAAATGTTTCAAGAAGAAAATGCTTATACTTACCAAAGGAATACAGAAAGAGACTGATGTAAAGCAATATTAAATTCCATGCTATTCCAATCAATATGAAGGCTGGAATAAGTAATAATATTGCCTGAAAACATAAAATAAATCTGGCATCACTGTCATAAAAATGTTAATTCTTTAAAGCTAAGATACGCTCTAATCCCATCTTTAAATATTTTGATACTATTATTACTCATTCATTATTTCAATCATTCATTTATTTTCTATACATGCTTATTCCCTAATTTGGGGTCCTAGGGGTCTGCTGCATTCTATCCCAGCTATCTTAAGGGCAAAGGGCAGGAAAGGCCAACAGGCCAGGTCACCAGCCCATCGCAGGGCCACACAGACAACCACACACACTCACACTTATTTTTTTTCCAATAAAAATCACAAAAAACAGATTTTGTGACCATATCAGATTTTTAATAACCTGTTTACATCATCTTTTAAATCCGAACCTTATCTGATTTCTGCATTTACACTATACATGACAAAACAGCCCAAGGTAGATGTACTGACCTGCAAAGGTAGTAAAACTGGCATAATAATAGTAACAAGTTTATCAGAAAGTTAAAAATATTCCTTTTTTAAGAAGGAATTATTTTTTGTTGTTTTAATACAATACAGACTTTAATTAAACAAATTAATAACTAGCAACTAATTTAAATATGTATAGCTTTTGTTATCCATCTGAGTTGCCATCACGTGCCACCATCACTATTTCAAATGATTTTTGACTCACAGTGACAGGTAAAAATCTCATCTGTCTGTGTACATGGCGGAAGCTAATGCATGTTTCTGATTCATATCCCATTTATTTTAACATACGACTTAGGCCTTCGTCCAATCTAAAAATAAGGGAATGTGATTTTTTTTTTCTGCCTACATGATTGAGTGCCATATCCCATCTCTGCCACATTGGGTTAAAAAATTGGACTTGGGTCACTTGATACATGCAGTGTAAATGTGTAAAAGTCCTAAAAGACTAACCATGCGAACAATCCGGATCTGCTGAGCTGGTTGGATCCTGCGTGCATATCCTCCCTGAAAGGCTGCCATTGTGATACCAATGAAAAAGAACATCTTCCCCTGTTGCATGCTGGGCAAAATGTGACATTTTTTTAATAATAAATCCAGCAACATTGATTAGACTATTTCATAAAAATATGTTTAGTGATAGTTTCAATTTTGAAAACAGATTTTAATTTAGTTTTAGTCATAGTCTTTTGACCAAAATGCTATTTTATTTTTAGTCTTATTATAGCTGCCTGTTTTGTTTTGGTCTAGTTTTAATAGCATACGATTTTATTAGACCAAATCTACTTCAGATGACTAAAATTAAATAATAAGTCTCATTAAATACGACCATGGAATATAACCATTCCATAGAAGACCAAAATATATGCAGTGTTGACTTTCTTCCTCTACTTTTCACAACTCCTCTAGTGGAGTAGAACATCATCAAATATATAAAAAACATTATATCTTTTAATCCTTAACCAACACAACTAATTCAAACCAACACAGAAATAAATGATGCATTAAAACGTTTAGAGCACCTTTTACATTTAAAAGTGTAAGATTGTGTTAAATGTGTGTCTCAGTGATGTGTGGATGGGTTAGTGAGCTCTGTATTGCAACGTTAAAAAAGATCGATTAACATTTTGATGGCCGATTGGCAGACTAACACAGCTGTGCATGTGCACATACAATGCAGTACATGCCCTTGATCAGTGTACGACAAATATCAGTCATAGCATTAACTGAACCAGTTTCTATAGGCAGGTTCATTTACAAACCTTACACCAAATCTTACAGAAAATTAAGGGTTTACAGAAGGTCATCAAATGTGAAATCTTTTTCTTACAACCATTTCATTATAGTTTTAGTCACACAGACACCCAATGTCTGTAAAATGGCTTAAGTCACATCCTGAGCGCTCCGCATTTACCGCAACACAGAACCTTTATCAGAAACGTCTCATTTAACAAAAATGTTGATATATATTGGTTATAGTTTTCATCATAAGCACTTCATTTTTATTTAGTTATCATCTTGTCAGTACAAACTTCATCAAAGGAATTAACACTGGTGATAATACCAAGTAATGTAATGTAAATAGGATTCAGGCAAGAACAATACAAAATGTCATTCAAGGCTTGACAATACGTGTGTACAGAAATATTGTTCAGCTTATACAAAAATATAAACAAACCAGGACCAGACTGATAATAATCAACCCTTACCTGGAGAACTGGAAGCGTTGATGAGTTAGGAAACTCAGTGTGAACTCAAGACCAGAAAAAAGGAAGAGGTATGTGTAGTATATCAAGCCCAGAACCTTGAGGTTCCACATCTCTGATGAAGCAATAGAAAAACAGTTAGTTTAAGGAACATGTTGTGATGGTTGAAGATGAAAGAAAAACCACACAGAGTTTCAGCATTTCTTTAACAGAAAAAGTAACTAATGAGAACTGTACCAAATATCATTAATTCATTTAATTATCTATATCCGCTTATTTCCTAACTTGTTACAAGGGTCTCAGTGCACATAAGGAGAAAGGCACGGGTACAACCTGGACAGATTGCCAGTCTATCGCAGGGCCACACATAGACAAACATTTACTCACACACTCACACTTACTCCTATGAGAAATGTAGAGTCACAAATAAACCTAATGTACATGTTTTGGAGGTAACCAGAGTACCTAAAGTAAGCCCATGCAAGCACAGGGAGAACAACTCAAAAA
>JAOTQW010000021.1:4749785-4760816 GCA_026260075.1 Sisor rabdophorus
CATACCATACCATACCATACCATACCATACCCTGACCACCCTTTCCCTTCTGTACTGGACAGACAATAGAGCGCCTTTTCCAAAAGACTCAGACAGCTTTGTTGTCATACAAACCATTACAGGAAATCTTTCCTGCCCCAAGCGATAGGACTGTATAATGACTTGGATAAACTGACTCAGTACTTTACTGCATTTGCACTTTTATATAGATTTAGTATTTACTGTAAAATAATGTCTACAAAGAACTGTCCTAGCTTGAGATGAATAAAGTATTTCTATTTTATCTATTTTATTTAAGCGCTTTGAACTTACAACGTTCTGATCAGTAGATTAGCTTAATGGCTAAGCATATTTGCCCCTTTTTACTTAAGTGTCACATTTTACACACTTAGTTGCTATAGGTATGGTGCAGTACAGTACGAGCACAGAATGACGTGTGAATTTTCTGTTTCAGCATTGCCCTGGGTGCCGCCTCCTTATTGCTAGTCGTCAGCTACCCTCTAATGAAGAGAATAACATACTGGCCTCAGCTTGTTTTAGGTATTTTCTACATTTACATTTTGCAGACTTTCCCATCCAGAGCCACCTACATTTATTCATTCATTCATCTACCATACCGCTAATTCACGAACTTAGTGTCCCAGGGGTCTGCTGGAGCTCATACTAGCACACATAGGATGAGAGGAAGGGATATACCCTGAACAGGTCGCCAGTCCATCCATACGCACTCACATTTACTTTTATGTTCAATTTAGAGTCAAAATTAATCTAATTAATTAAATATGGAGTAAACCCAAACAATCTCTGCACAGAAAGACCCCTTTCCCGGGACCTTCTTGCTGTGAGGCGAACTGCCCCTTACATTTATCTCTTATACAATTGAGCAATTAGGGGTTTTCTTTCTTGGGCATTTCGATATTTTCACATAAAATAAATAAAAGGAAAGATTCGATCTTGAATTAATTAAAAAATCAAGACACACTATTCAGTATTACAGCTCTAAATTCAACCCGACTTTTTACTGACAACACGACAAAATAACCCAGACCTTCATTTCTACATAAATAGAGTATACTCCAATACATCAGCTTCAGGACTATTAACTATCCAATAAAAGTCTTCGCTTTCGCTGTGCGTCATTTTGATATACCATATAAGCACTTCAGTAAACAGTGAAATGGAAGATGAGGAAGAAGTTCATTTTAGGGTGAACTCTTCTCTATAAAATAATACTTATACCAATTTTTTACAGGTTTTACTTTTAACTGGGGAGCTTTGCTTGGTTGGTCAGCTGTCATGGGGTCATGTGACTGGTCCGTTTGTCTGCCTCTTTATTTCTCTGGTGTGATGTGGACGCTAATTTATGACACCATCTATGCCCATCAGGTATACCTGATACCACCTAGTTATTTGTATTATAAGGTGCCGATGCTGTGTAATGCGTTGTAATCAGTGTATTGTTTACATTTACTGCCTTAAGCCCCAATTCAACTTTTTTAGGATAAACTGGAACAGCAGATTACCGCTAGACCTTTACAGCCATTTTTAGCGTTTGATCTTGCTGTTACTGAATGATCACCAGCTATGCTTATAATATATTTGCCATAAGAATAGACATCATAATAGGACTACATTTGCACAAATATGATGAGTATGTGTTCTAATAGTTTTATTACGTGTAGAGTGTATCCATCAGATGCTGTAAACCTTAAATCTAATGTTCTCTACTCAACAGGACAAAGAGGATGATGTTAAGTTGGGTGTGAAATCCACTGCCCTGAGGTTCAAGGAACACACCAAACCCTGGCTTAGTGCCTTTACCGTGGCCATGCTGTCTGGACTAATACTGGCAGGAACAAATGCAAACCAGACAGTTCCCTATTATATAGCAGTGTCTGTAGTTGGACTTCATTTAGCACAGCAGGTTAGGTTGGGTCAAAATGCTACTTTTTATACAAATTTGTACTTTAGTCATATGTAAATTAGCCTCTAACGATTTCATTCCTACTTACAGATATATTCGTTGAATATTAACGAGCCCGACGACTGCTGGAAGAAATTTGCTTCCAACCGAAACTTGGGACTTTTATTATTTCTGGGAATAGTTGCTGGCAATTTGTGGAAAAGAAGTAATAGCCAAGATGGAACTATTAAACACACATTCTAGTTTCAAAATTTTCATTACACTTTGTGTAAATAAGAATTTTGCTTAGCCATTATTATACTATTTATTCTATTTTAATAAACAGCAACATCATTCTTTTAAAAGATTTAGAAATTACATTAAAAAAAGGGGAAGACATCAAGTTACCTCTACATACAGTACACAAAGCCAAATCTTCAAACATTTAAAATATTTTATACATGGAATAAAATATATAACTGTGCACTGAATTCATGGCAAGTTGTTTTAGTAGACCTAAAAGGAGACAAATGAAATGTGCAGAACAAGAAAACAAGGCAAAAAGTGGAAACTAAAACAGATGAATAATACACACCGTAAAGTCTGGAATTATTTGAGTAAAATAAAAGTTTGTTTCTAAAGGTGGTCACGAGGAAGCGCACTCCTCATAAGGAGATTCGTAGCTATCCATGGGGGGGCAGGTGCACACAAGATGCTGGTCACCATATATGTCATCAATCCTTGAAATTGTGGGCCAGAACTTGGTTTCTGGTCTCACAAAGGGCTGCAGTGGGAGGGGGAAAACTGGGTTAGTTGGAAACCTTATTAAAATTTGTCTTAATTAGTCAATAATTATAAAAGATGCATACCATGGGGAACGCAGCAGACTCCCTAGAGTAAGGTCTGTCCCATGTGCTTGAGGCAATACATGCCAGCGAATGAGGAGCCATCTGTGTACAACATGACATTAAAATGTATTGTTTCAGTATTCTTCCATAAATGCACATAAAAGTGCATAGCGCAACTATAATGTGGCTGTGTACCTTTAGAGGATTGACTCTGGAATCCATCCTGCCTGACTCGATGTCTGCAATTTCCTGCCGGATGGCCAGCAGAGAGTCACAGAAGCGGTCCAGCTCAGCCTTGTCTTCTGACTCAGTGGGTTCAATCATTAGTGTTCCAGCCACAGGCCATGACATGGTGGGGGCATGGAAACCTAGTTCAATATGTTTTAGATAAGCATTAGTAACAATTAATACCTGTACCCACAAGAAAAAGCTGATAAAATGTTCCAATTCTATACCATAGTCTTGTAGTCTTTTGGCAACATCCACCGCCTCGATGTTGGCTGTCTTTTTGTATGGGCGAATGTCCAAAATAAATTCATGAGCAACAAAACCTGTAAAAACAAAGCATCTTTTAGTAAAATTTGTAATTTTAGATAAGGCTTTATTTATTGACAACTCAAAGCCCTTACCTTTAGTACCCCTGAATAGAATTTTGTAATGACTTTCTAGTCTCTTGGCCATGTAGTTTGCATTAAGGATGGCTACCTCAGTTGCATGTCTTAGGCCATTAGCACCCATCATCTATTTAAAAAAAACATTACAAATCTGTACCACAATAACTTTAATAATCTTAATAACGGCTTATACGTTTTATAGCTTACAATCCTCCTTGCTGACTGACTTACATTACCTTTATGTAGGCCCAGGAGATAGGCAGGATGGCACTAGAACCCCAGGGAGCAGCACTGATTGTGCCTAGTGAACTTGTTTTACTGCATTGCATGTTTACTACGGGGTGGCTTGGCAGGAAGGGTGCGAGATGCTCTTTCCTGAAACAGAACAGTAAAAACATTTACAAACACCAGCAGTAGTTAAATCTAAAAAACAGAACAGAAAATATAATACAAAAGTAACTTCTTGCAACATGAAATTTGGTCTGTCCTACATTAACAAAATAGACGTCACAAACACTCTTTATTGATATATAGGGTGTCCAGGGTGTAAGGGGTATAAAGTATCTAAGCAAAAAAGCATACTCTATGTAAAAAATTGTACGATTTATTTGATGCAACAGTTATCATTCAATTTAACCGCAATTATTATCCACTAGGGGCACTGTAGTAGCACCCTACTTTTAACTACACTAAGTGAGTAAAGCTTTGTGATTTAAAAGTCAGCGGATTATGCTCCAAGGGCCGCTTCACGAATCAATCATTACATGCTTAACGACCCATAATGCAACTGTATAGAAAATGTATTTATTTATGTCGCTAAACAGAAACACCACTGAATTTCCCCAAATACTTTTATAAGGCACAAATATATAAAAGCCATTATAAAATGCTTTTTATAAAGTTGCTTTTTTAAAAACAAAATGTCTAAATGTCCTAAAGCTTACAAATATTCATAGTTGTATTTATTATTGACATTCAATCACCCAAATGTAATAATTTTGACAGCCAGAAATTGCTCAGTGTAAAAGGGATAAAACTAAGTCACTCTGGATAAGCATATCTGCCAAATGCCATAAATGTTAAATAAATAAAACCATTAAAATCAGCAGGTAAAGAAAAGGTAAAAGTTAAACCTACACTCCAATTGGACCCATTCCAGGACCTCCACCTCCATGAGGAATACAGAAGGTTTTATGAAGATTCAGGTGAGAAACGTCAGAGCCGTAATCTCCTGGCCGGCACAATCCCACCTAGTAGAAAAGCAAGTATATAACAAATCTAATTATATGACTATGTTTACTGAAATCTTTAAACAATTTTAGACAGTCTCAACGTACGAATTCTTCACCTGTGCGTTCATATTCGCCCCATCCAGATACACCTGTCCCCCATTCTGGTGGATTAGGTCGCACACCTCACTAACATTCTCCTCAAACACACCGTTAGTTGAGGGATATGTAATCATTATAGCAGCCAGGTTTTCTTTGTGTTTTTCAACCTGTGAATAGAAAAAGGTGAATCCGTAAAAAAATATTTACAGAATACAAAGAGCAATGCTGCATTATAAAACATTTTACAAACTATTGATTTGCTTTAGACTTTCCCCAACATCATTTTTAGCACAGGGTAACGCTTTTTTAAATGCATGTTTTCTAATAACTCTTAACTCTTATTTTTCTAATCAGTAGAAACAGCGCAAACTAAATTAATAAATATAATGATCTAGATTATACTGCTACAAAAGCACTTCAATGCCCTGTATAATAAGGTGTTTCTGCAATGTCTGTTTCTGGTAACTGAGACACAGGAGGACCAAATCTCGTACCATTGCTTTTAAGTGAGCCACATCAATGCTGCCATCTTTATCCACCTCCACGACCTGGACTTTCATACCAGCCATCTGAGCGCTGGCAGGGTTGGTTCCATGAGCAGACTTAGGAATCAGACACACCTAAAATTGAAACACAATAATCAATTATCTTACATAGGACCAGAATATTTTATATTTATTATGCCTTTTGACAGACATTATAAAGAAACTATTACCTATAAAAGGCTAAACAACTATTGTTATTGTGATTCCTAGAGGCTTCATTTGTAAAACCATTTTTAAGTGAAGCTCACCAAAAATCACTAAACCAAAAATTTTAAATTTTCTTTTAGTAATTTGTCTTGGTACAATATGAAAGTGGTGATTCCAAATTAACCAAAGGAGTGAGTGTGTGAGTGCGTGTGGCACTGTGATGGACTGACAACCTGTACCAGGTGTACCCCTTTTGATGCTTAAAATATGCTTCAGGAAACCCCAATGACCCAAATTACAGATTAAGCGGGTAAAGATGATGAATTAATAAAATAGTTTGTTATTTAGACTAAATATAATTCTTGGAATAAGTGTTTTAATGCTTATCCTTATCTAAGACATTTTGCTCTTAACTAAAGCCTCGATAAGTTTTCATTTCAAGAACTATTACCAGGTGTAATTACACTATATTGCCTGACCATCAGATTTATATGTTTTTGTAAGTTGTAGCATTAGATTATTCCTTCACTGGAACCAAGAGACTCCAACACTTTTCCAGCATGCCAATGAACCTGAGCACAAAGTCCCTGAGAAACATGTACATTAGGTTGAGTGGTGACACTAGGAATAAGTGTGTGTGTGGTGTTGTTCCTCCATGCGTGGCCCTGCAATATACTGTACCTGTCCAGGGTGCCCTTTGGCCCATGTGCAATGGGATAGGCTTCAGCAGACCCCTGTGACCCAGAGTCAGGGAATAAGCAGGTATAGAAGATAAAGAATAACTATGCCATTTATAACCAAACCGGCTGCTGAGTAATACTGTGGTGCTTATCATGCACATGCACACTGGTGCCAACAAACACTGATAATTCCTGAAAGGACAATCGTCTGTATAAGGGGTATCTATTCCGAGCTAGTCATGACCTTCCTTTTGTTCTGTAACTTGATCAGATGACATGGGATCTATTTAAGATTAGTTACCTATTGACCTCTCATATAAACACTCACACTTCTGTGGGATTCTCCTTTGGAGTTCAGATAAGCCTTGATAGCAGCCAGGCCAGCATACTCGCCCTGAGCACCACTGTATGGAAAAGCAACACAGCATTCAGGCTGGCACGCAACACTGCCTCAGCAGATCATAGTTCAAAGTTCTTAAGAATAATATCTTAATGAGGATAAAGTGCAACTAGGATAAAACCCAGTATATTAGTGTTAATTAAGTGGTGCATGTGCTGCTGGAAAATTCACCAAACATTAACCATCATTTATAACACATGACATGGTATGTTGATATCCTATCATTTCAAAAGCTCATCTGGAGCAGACATTTGGCATACCAGCTTTAAATAACAGGTTTAGGCTAAGTTATCAAATCAGATCAAAGAATTATTTGTTTCAAGACTATTTTACAATGCATTTTAGCACTACAATTAGCTTCTAAATTTGTAAATCATTAGTAGTGATGAGAACTCATTAGTCACCAAGACCAAGAAGTCACAAACTATCCTAAAATTGCTTTGCCCAGAACGCTGCCTCGAAACATTTCACAAGTTCATTAGCGTCAATCTTTAATATGAAGATTATGATTGTTGTAGGAAGAATCCAATAAAATTAAAGATTAAAACTTTACTATACCAGGCAACAGGTATAACTCATTTTTTAAAAGAAGTTTTTATTTCAAGCTCTGAATATAGCATAATGCTACTATTATAGGTTTCTGAATAAGACTCATTTCCGATCAGCCAATCACTGACTGGGTGGTTAGCAACGAGCTTAAAGTTAAAGATTTCTCTCTATTTTTTAGTAAAAGTTTGGCTTAGCAGCTTTGTGAATACGTTTTGAATAGCTATGAGAACTTTTACTGCTGTTTGGGACAATTTTGGTGGAAAGACAAATATATACACAAAACATTTTAACAGTAATCTTTTAAAGGAAAAATTCTTTGATCAATTCCTGTTTAAGAACAATAACAGGCTATATTTTTCCTCATTTAAGACTTTATAATTGGATAGAAATGAAAATGTTAGGCTTATCAGTAAAAGACCGGAAATAAATGTCAAATTATACTGACATAATTCCAAAAAAACTTTACTTTAGCTGAAAACTCAAAACAATTTACACTTTTTAAAATTTACATTGTGTACTTAATCATGGATGCAGACTAAATCATGGATGCAGACTCTGTACTCACCTGTTTGGTTGAAAGGAGATCTTGTCATATCCTGTAATCTCACAAAGATCTTTTTCCAGTTGTTGAAAAATCTGCTGATAACCTTCTGCTTGGTCCAATGGCACAAAAGGGTGGATGTTAGCAAACTCCCGCCAGGTAATTGGCTGACAAGAGAGTGGGGGGAAGCATTTCCATGAATGAGCTGGATTAGTAAGGGTCAACAAACTGGAGGCAGTAAAGAAATTGTGAATTGACTGGTCATTTGGCAAACAATGCTCTACACATTCCAAAGCATGTAGGTTACATGGACTTAGTGACTGCACACATTCTTATATTGGAGCCAAACGTAACCATGACTGTGGTATTTAAGCTATCTGTGACTGTCCTGCGCAAGCTAGAATAAGCATGACTCACCATGAGTTCAGAGGAGCTGTTCAGCTTCATTGTGCAAGATCCCTGCATTTTTAAGAAAGTTTTAATAGTATATTCATCCAAACGTCAGTCGCTATAAAAAAAATCATCTATTTTTGAATACCTTACCAGTGGAATCATACTGTGTACAAGAGAAATGTCTTTATTCTCCAGTCTTTTCATGTAGCGCACAATGTTGGTCTCTGAGTGATAACTGAAAGTGCAAAATATTTTCTAGTCACTATTGTGCATTAAAAAAAGCTGAGCTAAAAACATTGTACTAAAAAGGTGTGTAGGATAACAGATGGACTAATCCTCCAGTGTAATAAATCATTATTCAATCATGGGACTCAAACCCACACAGCAATCTAGCCAAGCAATTTTCCAGACAGGACATGGAAAGTTACATAACACACACTGTAATATTAGGTTACAAGATTTATGACCATGTTTCATCCGGTCACATCGTGTTCCTAACACAAATAACCTTCGACAGGGTGTTTCGCAATTCCAGATGTTATCCTGAATATCTGCGTCTTGTGAAACTTGTAGCCGTAATAAGCAACAGTAAAACATGGATTTTCTTAGAAGGCACAGATTTAATGTCCTAACCAATCTAGGCTTAAGTATTAGCTATTTTAACACAATTTTTTAAATAATATTTAAATCACATGCATATTTTATTTTTAAAACCTCCTTACAGACCTGTTGAACACTGGGTGGGTCAGGAACTTGCTGGTCCTCCGAAATGCACTTGTTAGAAGGCCTTTGGGTCTCTCACTCATTTTTTCAGCAAGAAGTTCCTGAAAGAAAGTCAGAAGCATTCATTTTATTTATAAAGCAAATCATTATGTACACTATACGGACATAGACACCTGACTATAACTTATTTCTTTTTTTGTTTGTTTGTTTTTTTAATTTCCAGATTTAGTCTTATGATGTCCACAATTCTAGGAATGGCTCAACAGTGAGGCAACAGTGCTAAACTATAAGCAATCCCCTTAACCCCCAATTGCTTAGTTGTATAAGACAAATATAAGTCGCTCTGAATAAGGGCACCTGCCAAATGTAATAAATGTGAATATACATTATATACAAGTCTATGGTCACAGCCCTATGTTAAGCCACAATAGTCTGGGGTAAAGTCTGTGTTTCTGCTTATCCTTTTTAGTGGGGTTCGAGGTCAGGGCTTTGTGCAGAAGTTCTTCTGAAACAATTCCAGCACAACAATACCCCAAAGCAAAAAAATCCTTTGGGCTGCTTAGGACAAAGTTATCTTAGACAATTGTGGCTGTGGTGGAAAGATATTTAGACATTTGGCCACAAATGTATCTTGCATACGGCTTCTCATGGTACTTACAGCAGAAGATTCACAGCCAAACACCCACAGAAGGTCATCCAAGTCCCTCTCGGTAACGCTCTCATCCAGAGACACTCCAAGCTAAAATCATTCAAATCAAACATTTAAAATGCTTTAACCATTATTAGCAATGCAGAGTCTTCACACACACAAACACACACACACTCTCATGCTCCCTTTCTTTTGGAAAGAACATACCATTCCTTTCCCAAAAATCCGTAAATTAATCTTGCGCTGTGCAGCTTTCTCCAGTACGTCTTTGTCAGCAACACCACAGTTTATCTTCAGAGTGTCAAAAAAGGTTTCATTTTGAAGTTTGTGTCCAGCCCTGATCAGTCCTGGCAGGAGGATGGCAGGAGGACAACCAAAACGTTACAGTGAAATATTTAGGAAAATTTTTATCATGTATAAAAGAGGTAATGACTGATGACAAACCCTCAGCTAGAATTAATGTTGCTTTGTGAGTTCTTTCAGCAATGTGCTTCAGGCCTTGAGGGCCATGGTACAGTGCGAACATCGCAGCCATGTTCGCCAAGAGAGCCTGTGAGGACACATCAAGTTACACCTTCAATTATAGTGACATATTGCATTATTTAGCATGCTAAAGATAGAGACTTGCACCTGCGCTGTACAAATGTTGCTAGTGGCTTTGTCTCGGCGGATGTGTTGCTCTCGGGTCTGCAAAGCAAGACGATATACATCTTTTCCAGCAGCATCCCTGTAAATATGAAGGAAAGAGATGGAGCCAAAATCTGTCAATTGTGTGCATATTTAAAACAAAAAATTGGGTATTTATTAATTGGAAGACTTGCCAAAATGTTCTGCAGTGAAAACTGATGTTAAAGTTTTTAATGTAAATATCTTACAAATACTCTACAGTAGAGTGAAATTTGTTTCTTCAGCTATTCCATTTAAGCAAGATGCAGTCAGAACTCTGTGCTTTAACCATTTATATCTAAACTTATTGAAAAGTTATTCTTAAAAAATACAATGCACTAAATGGTCACCGTTAAAGGATTTTGGTGTGTATCTATATAATAAATAAGCAATGATAAACAAGAGCAGTGCTGAGGTTAGCGTGATCGCCTTACAGCAAGGAAATCCCGGGTTTGAGTTTGCATGTTCTCCTCATAGGTTTACTCTGGTTTCCTCCCACAGTCCAAAAATATGTACATTAGGTTGATTGGTGATTCTAAATTGATTCTAAAAAAGGAGTAAATGTGTGTGGTTGTTAGTCTATATGTAGCCTTGCGATAAACTAGCAACATGTCCAGGGTTTACCCCTGCTTTTTGCTCTATGTGCGCTGGGATAGTCCCCAGCAGCAGTTTAAAAAAATGCCACATTAACATGCAAAATTTGTTTACAATGCAAAACACTTCATTTGTACTTGATAGTTTGTGCTTTAGCCAATGATTCCATTAGCTTTCTCTACCACCTCACTTTTTGTCCATCTACTTGTAATATAGGGGGAAAATATAGTAATATAATTAATATATTTTTATATTTATAAATAATTCCTGATGTAGTACATGTACAAAGTTTAATATTTTTGTAACCGTGATCAATGTGGTACCAGTGCTTCTTCCTCTTCTCCTTTCGGCTGCTCCCATTTACGGGTCGCCACAGCGAATCACCTGTCTCCTACTAGCCCTATTCTCTATATCCTTCTCACTCACACCCACTAACTTCATGTCTTCA
>JAOTQW010000021.1:4795201-4809020 GCA_026260075.1 Sisor rabdophorus
ATGTATGTATGTATGTATGTATGTATGTATGTATGTATGTATGTATGTAGGAATAAATAAAGCAAAACATTTTTTACCTAACTATTAGTATGTTAAATTGTGTGGAGATACAACTAGTGCAAAATGAATACAATATATTATTACTGTAGTAATAAAACATTTTTATTGTACATTTATTTATGTTTTATTAACATCGACAACATTATTAATAGTCAAAACAGGGGGGAACCCTTTGACTGGAAATCGAGCCCAGGACGTTGTTGCTGAAGAGGTGGCCAAGTGCTTAAGGTGTTTGACTGATACCAGAAAGAGCCAAAGAGATCAATTCCCAGCACCACCAAGCGTGGGCGTCTAAGCAAGGTCTTTAACCCCAAGTTGTAAGTCGCTCTGGATATCTGCCAAATGCTGTAAATGTAAATGTTTCCCATGGCACATTGGGTGCGCAAAAGCAGGGTTACACCTTGGACAGGTGAACAACCACACTGTGAGCAATCAACCAGAGGAAACCGAAGGAAACCGGAGTAACCTGCGTTTGTACTGCATCATTCATTTGTTCACCTTCTATACTCTGCTCTGCGGGTGCCAGCGTACATAGGGCAAAAGACAGGGGTACACCTGGACAGGGTGGTCATCCTGGACAGGTCGCCATTGCAGGACCACACATAGACGAACGACACACGCACTCACGCTCACTCCTATGAGCAATTCAAAACCACCAATCAACCTTAGATACATGCTTTTGGACTGTCTAGAGACGCAAGGAGAACGTACAGAGAGAATCGAACCCACGACCTCATTGCTGTGAAGCAAACGTGCTAACCACAACACCACCCTGCCGCCATATACTAAATCACAATTCATTATTTAGGTTACTTATGTAAAATAGAACAAATCTTTATATATACAAATTATATAATCATCAAAATAATGTTTGTATCCAATGAGCAAGCCGGAGGCTATCTATTTAAAGTTAAGTAAAGTTCATGTCTTAACAGTAAAACAAATTAAAATGAACTGAAAACAAAGCATAAAGATTTCTTTCAAAGCAATTAGAGTTAAAGTGCCTTGCTGTAGAGCAAGCTTGGCACTGCTATAATGAAACTAACAACCCTTTGGCAGTCTACCATCTCAAACAGAGCCGCCACTGTTTAGTGTATATTTATTACCTCAGCCGTAATATCTGGCCACACGAGCAACATACACTTTAATAAGCCTATTTGCCTTGTACGATATTTCATATGCTTGTTTTTTTCTACATATTTTTTATTTATTTTTGTTAGATTTCTGTTCTTTTGTATCGACAAATAATGGAGTCTGGAAAAGGACACGCACTAGGGGGCGTTAAAGTTTCATAAAAAGCTATACATTCTTAGTCCTTAATGGGTCATAAACTAAAGAAACCCTTTCCTCGTATATGTATATATACATATATACATATGTATATATACATATACAAGGAAAGCGTTTCTTTCCTCTCTCTCTATATATATCACCTAATAATAATAATAATATTATTTTTAATAAAAATATTTATTATTTGTGGTGCGATGGTGTAGTGGTTAGCACTCTTGCCTCGTGGTAATAAGGTCCCGGGTTCAGGTGCGGATTTTGCATGTTCTTCTCATGCTTGCGTGGGTTTCCTCCGGGTACTACGGTTTCCTCCCACAGTCCAAAAACATTAGGTTTAAATTACTTTAAATTTCCCCCTAGGAGTAAGTGTGTGGCCCTGCGATGGATTGGCGCCAGGGTGTACCCCCTGCCTCTCGCCCTATGTGAGCTGGGATAGGCTCCAGCAGACCCTCGTGAACCTGAGTTTGGGAATAAGAGGGTATAGAAGATGAATGAATAAATGAATATATTTTAAAATAAAATTTCAATTATACATTGAGGGGCAGTGCGGTGGTGTAGTGGTTAGCAAGAAGGTTCCGGGTTCAATTTCATGGCAAGGGATCTTTTTGCTAAGTTTGCCTGTTCTCCCTGTGCTTACGTGGGTTTCCTCTGGGAACTCCGTTTTCTTCCCACAGTCCGAAAACATGTACATTGGGTTAATGGGTGATACTAAATTACCAATAAGAGTGAATGTAGGTGTTTGTCTATGTGTGGCCCTGCAATAGTCTGGAGATCTGTCCAGGGTGTAGCCCTGCCTTTCACCCTGTGTGTGCTGGGATAGGCTCCAGCAGACCCCTGTGACCCAGAATTAAGGGAATAAGTGGGTATAAAAGATGAATGAATAAATGAATATTTATTTATAAAATTAATGAAAAATAAATGAAAATTAAAAATTAAAGTAATTTTTAGAATGCAACCACACAATAGAGTGTTATTATTGTTTTTATAACTATATATAATAACTGACATAACATACCTGAACACATAACACAACACTGTAAATATGTGCTTTTCTAAGAACATGCCCAGAAGGAATAGTTGAAAAGAGGGGGATAGGATAGTGCTACGGGAACTTTAGGTCTGTTAAGCTATCCTATAGCCCCTCGGTGGATTCCCGCCTGGTGCTTTTTGTGTCCCTGCCACCCCCACTCCACTTTTCACTTTCACCCAAATACTCCCAGTGTTTCCCCCTCCCCAAACCCTGCACCCATTATGGAGTGCCAATTATGCAGTGGAGGGTAAAAAAGGGAGGGGGGTAACAATGCAGATAAAGAAAGCATGCGGTTAGAGCCCTCTGAATGGCTCCATTCAGTTAAACCGGGCACCGAGAGAAGCAGTACACTTCCAAACCCTGAGGTTTCACTCCATACAACTGTTGTAATTACATGCAAGATTACACACACACACATGCATACAGTAACTGAAACATCTCTTAACTAAAATCGGCAAAAGGCCTAAAGAAAGTTCAGATGCCACATATCATGTGTAATCAGTCACCCTAATGTGTGCTACATTAAAGGTGTCACCAGTTCTTGTTACAACCAGAGTGTGATTTGATCTTACAGTGGCTTAGAACCCAAACGAAAAAGCTTAATTGGTGTTATTTGCCATTAAATGCTTTAACAGTTAAGACCAATTTTCCTAATTGGTCTTTGATTTATACAGAATCTCTTTTAAATTAATACAATACTTCACAAATAAAAAAATACATACATCACATTTTTAATCTAAGAAATTACCTCCAGAAAGGAATCTGCACAAGCCATTAAATGTCTTGTGTGTGTTAATAATATTAAGGAACTTTATAAGCATGCACATTTTGAAAAATATTATTTTAGCATTTTTTAAAAACAGGATTATACATCGATTACAGTTTTGGATTCTTAACTCCACTGGATGTTCAAGTTCAATACTAAATCTGACAAACACATGATCAGAATTACAAAGCAGCAGGTCCTTAAGTCTTATATATGCAGCATTTAACATATCAATGACCAGTACAAATAATGCAGACAATCATCTTTGCAGAAGTTCACGCAAAGAGAGAAAAATGAACGAAACTCCCCGGTCTGTAGCATCCTGTCTGTGAAATAGGTCATGGCCCCTCCACCTGTTACCTCACAGATGTTTAACTCCATACGAAGGGTCTGCCCTTATTAATCACACCCGCACACACAGCTCAAGTTATGTGTGAGTATTTGTAGAGGGGAGGCTCCATATGGGTCCTCCTGCAACTCTTTTCTGATCCGACAGGCGGGAAGATGAGATGTGATCCTACAGGTCATCGTGCACAGACGTAAGACGAATAGCTGAGCAGCAGAGAACTACATGGGGCCCCATGACCGTCTGCCAGCATAGTCAGGCTCCCGTCACCTTACCCCATACTCCCACACACCCACACACACTCACACTCTTACTATCTTACACAATATCTCACATACACTGTCACATACTCACATAATGTATATTCATCGATATGTTTATATATTTCATCTACATGATTTAAAATAATTTTTATTTATATACTTCTAATTAATGAAATTATCATCTAAATTAAAATTTAAAAAATGTGACTAGTTTAAAAAGTATGGCTAGCATGTACATAGCAAGATTATTTATGTAGCCCATTTATACACAGTGGTGATTCGAAGTGATTAAAATAAAAGAAAAAGACATTAAGGAAATCTTGTTAAGGGGCGGCGCGGTAGCAAGAGGTCTTTCTGTGTGGAGTTCGCATGGGTTTCCTTAAGGTACTCTGGGTCATGAGGATCTACTGGAGCCTATTCCTGGGCACATAGGGTAGGCGGGACAGGTCACCAGTCCATCGCAGGGCCAAAAATAGACAAACAACCACATACACTGACTCCTATGGGAGTAAGTGTCAGTGTATGTGTATTAGAGTAACCAATTAACCTGATGTACATGTTTTTGGACTGTGGGAGAAAACTAGAGTACCCAGAGGAAACCCATGCATGTGCGGAGAGAATATGCTAGCTCCTCACATAAAGACCCGGGACCTTCTTGCTGTGAGGCTACCGTGAGGCTAACCACTGTACCACCATGTAACAAATCACAGCTTATCAAATTAAAAAGGTTCTTTATTTTAACCATATTACCATAAGACAGAAAGGCTTATAAAATCCAGTTTCCATTTAATTTCATTTAAATGATGACTGTTTTTCAACCCCTGTGTCACTGATCATGGGTATAATCACCTTTGATGTGATTTGATGTTATTGCCACTTTAAGACCTTGGATTGTCATTGCAGTCTTTCTAAATAATTATAGAGGAACTTATAAAGTACTAATGCATACCAATGCATAGACACTAGACCAAGTTGTCTTTATGTAAGTTATATTTTAGGCTTTATGGTCTGAAAATAAAAAGCACTTATAGGAGAGAGCTTAACAGATGGTAAAGAGAGGGTCTCTTTCAACACTTAAGAAAAGTGGAGCATAGTGCAAAACTTTTCATAAATTGGCTGCTTGCACATAAACACACAATTTATTTCTCAACCAACACTGCTTCAGAGTTTTGTTACACTATACATCTTTAAACATTAATTTTTTAGGGTTCAGTTTAAAATGGATTTTAATAAAAAGGAAAAGGTCAGAAGGGGAGTGGAGGCAAGATGAAGGGTGGTGGAATAGGGAGCAGGGTGGGAAACCAACAGGAGGGAAAAGAAAGGAGGTGTATTTTGGGTTAAGGGATTTTCCATTAAAAAAACAGGGGCCACTGGTTATTGAGTTGCATGAGAAGGATCCCCCTTTTTTCTTTTCTGTGTTTTCCCCATGCACCCCTCCTCCTACTTTCTCCAACCTTCCACTTCGCTCATCTTCCTCTCTCATTACCATAGCAGCTGCAGAGCTGTGTATGTGTGAGCATGCATGTGTGTGTGCGCGTATGTGTGTGCATGGGCGGGGGGCAGGGTAGGGCAGTGCGACTTGGGCAGGGGCTCCCGTCAATGGTGGGACGTCTGTAACTTGAATAGGGAAGCAGAGAGCTGAGCTGGCTGAACAAAAGCATGAGAAAAGAGGAGAGCGAACAAGTGAATGGGGCGGCTTGTTACCAGGAGCTAGAGCACGCAAAACGGAGTGAAATAGTAAAAGAAAGGAAGCAAAAAAAAGAGAGCAGAGGGCATGTGGGGATTGGCCTGGCCACCTGTCTCTCACTCTCCATGTCTATTGGCCCTTCTGTCAGTGCAGGGACCAAAGGTTAGAGTTATGAGAACCAGACATAGCGATTTGCGTAAAAGCTAATTTTAGTAAATTCACTGCATCATGAAGATTGCACACAAAAACTCTTTGTTAGTGTTTGAAAAAAACAAAAACAAACCCCAGCTATATTAAAAACACAGCAGAATTGTTGCCGAGTATCTTTGGACAAATGTAAATTGTAGATTGGCTCGGATTAACAGGTTTTTTTTTTATTATAAAAGCAAATTCTTGTGCAATGTCATTATCTGATATTAATTGCTAAATGGTTGTTGAGGTATGCAGAAATCTCTTTCAAGTTCTAATATAATCTAAACAATATAATATAGGCTTGTGTAACGTTCAATAATAATCAAATTTAAAGTGATCCCGTACTTATACCAAGGCTTTGTTTTATCTTTTCCTCATATTTTGTAATAGTTTTATTTATTTAGGCTAATAGTAGGTACAGAGTCATATTAACAACAATGATGACAAATCAGAAGAATTTCTGTATAAACCAACATCATACCATAGTTATTTATGATAAAAATCCTCAGAAATTAGCACAGTGGCACATTTGGCATAACAATTAGGTAAAACAGCAGAAATTTTTTAAGCACACTGAATCAATCATGATATAATGTAACTGACTGGACTATTTTAAATCTAATCCAATATAATCTATGAATTTTGAGATCTGGTCTATTCTTTCTATTCTAGTCTACTCTGTGCTTAATGTTCTTCATTGGTTATTACTTAAAACATGCTGCCAGTTAAGTGTCTACACAAAATTGCTCCTAAGTGTGAATGCGTGCATGCACTCCCACCCAGGGTATTTTTCCACCTCACATAAAATGATATCAGGATGATTATTTTTAAAAGTCACATGCCAAAAGACTTTTATGCTAATTGGTTTTCCACAAACGTTTGCCAAAAAGTTAGAAGGATACAGCTGTATTTAGTTTCAGTTTGTTTTACCATGACCTCAAACATCTTTTATTTGGAATAAACTGGAACACCAACTGTATTCTAGACTGCACCAAAGATTAATTAAAGGCTAATCTCGATAATACTATTGTAGCAGAAAAAGAAAATCCCTATAGTCTCACTTCACAGTCTTTCCAAAAGTTTTAATAGGAGTAAAGTGAGACTACATCTGGTATGGGTTCTTTGAAATGTCCCAACTAATTCTTTAACACATCAAAATGCAGTATCAATCTTACCGTGAAGCCCGTAGTCTGTCTGGGGTGAGTTTGTGGTTTGGTTACTGGGCTTAGTAATCAGCTTGGATGGCCCTCTCGTATCACCTGTCTATGGCACAGCTTTCCTTCAACACCTTTAATCAGCATTCTTCCAACTTTGACTTCCTTGTGCAAATTCCTTCCATTTTTGTGTATATAATTATTTGGCTTAAGTAAACAAAAAACCTGGACCTTTATATTTTTGTACATTCTTGTTTCTTGAACCGTATAATGTTTAATATACAGTTTATGTAATCTTTCACACTGTTTACTGTGCATATAATCCTTTTCAGATCCCTTGGCTGATTGGAATCAACTTGCATTTTTATAAATTTTAACCTATTTAGTAGGTTGCACTTAATATTAATAAATGCATGTGCAAAATGGCAAAATATTTGGAATGCATGGCACAAAAATCAATATTGTCAATACTAGCATAAAACAACTAGCACCATAACCAGTTGCTGTAAATAATTTGTGCAGAAGTAAACAAGTATGTACACCACATTAAAAACAAGTTCTGCGACATTAGACACACTAATGTTAAGTATTCCACACTGTAGAATCTTAAGTGTATTAAGTGAAAAACCTTCAATATATATATATATATATATATAAATATATATATATATATCCACAAACAAATCCTTATTTTTTAGAAAAAGCTGATTTTTAATATTTAAAAAGGCTTTTGTACAAAGATACAAATACAAATGCAAAATCTTTTAAAATATGTCTACATACACCATTTAAAACATTAGAAACCTTCTAGACAGATAGAAATAACAACAACATATTAACAATACACAAAGGCATAAGAAGAGATCAGTGGTTTGGTCTCTTATTCTGAACTTCTCTTTGCAGAAAATAAGAACTCCAAAAAAAGTTGGTCCAAGAAAATCACAGTCATTTGACATTTATCTCAACCAAGGATGGTATTTTTTACTCTCATGTCATAAATGTTATGGCATAATCAAGTAAAGACTTGTGCATTGTGTAGCATTGTGCTACACTGACTTTACCATGTAACGCCCCCCTTAAAAAGAGGAGGACGGGACTTCTGTGAAGAAGTGCTCCAAGATTTACTGGATACTTTGCCTGAATGTTCTTCCACACACGAAAAAAAAAATATTCAACCCATATTAAAGTGTTGAAATTGCTAAGATATTAAAACAATGTCACATGGCTGTAACATGGGTTTGATATTGTGCAAGGAGAAACATCAAGTAAAGCACTTTAAAAGGTACTAACTTTAACATCTATAGACATTTAAATGTCTTTGCCAAAAGTGAGAGAAGACTAACCTACTATGGAGCTTCCATACAATATGATTTTTTCCATTTAGAAAAATAGTATCTTTCAAAGTTGGTCGTGACACCAACTGTTAATAAAACAGCCATCAGTGCAATAGTTTAAAACATTCTCAAGTATAAATGATGCATATTTCTATACTGGCTTTGAATGATACTTCATCAGTGTTTTCTCACAACCCTCTAAACTTTGAACAGCTTTCCAGCCTTGGCAGTTAAACCGGGCAAGAAATAGGCCTCCAACATGCAGTGCATTGTACAAACATGCGTAATACAAAATGTATCGGTGAACCTGCTCAACTTCCAGTTGAAGATAGTAAGGTAAGCAAGCAGTTTAACATTTAAAATAAGCTTCAGTGGATTGTAAATGGGCCAAAGAACATTAGACCATTTCACACCAATTCAAAATTAGGTAGCTTAAATTCCCTTGTTAAAATCCCCTGTTTAAACTTTTGAGTTTCACTTAAATATTATTGTGTTTACATCATGTTTAAGTCAGGGAATCAATGTTTAATGAATTTGAAAATGGACCTGAGGCTTCCATTATATCGGAAGCCAAGGAACAAAAGCCTATTTCGCTGGAGATTCTGAAACTGTGTGAACGTCTACACACAAATTTTGAGGTAAGAATCCTGACAAAATCATAAACCTATATGCATCAAATCAGCTAACAACCATTCTTGCCATTAAAAAAAGCAAAGAACCTGTTTAACATGTGTTTATCAGTCCAGCTATGTCATTGTATCTCAATATCAGCAATCTGTGAGTAGAATATATTCAGAAGGTAATCTATAATCATGCACTGGTTAAATGTATAATATAAACTGTATTCATTGTTCACAAACCACATCTTTGACATTGTACCAACCCAACACTGGTTGCGTTTTGGACTTGAATCTGTGCCACATTATATCATCAATAATCAGTCTTTGACTTTGGCACAAAAAGTGGTCGAATGCGGTAGACTTAAGGCAGCGTTTTACAATCCTGGTCCTGGAGTACTAAGAAACTGCACATTTTCATATTTATCTATAGCGACTTTACTCACCAGCTATTGAATAAACCCTAATGAGGTTGAAATTAGGTCACTTAAGCGAGAATACAAAAATGTGCTGGGTAATGCTGCATGATACCAGAAAAAATACAAATTGCTAAATGTTGTAATTGCAGTACAAGCCATTTTTCAATATATAAAAAAACATTTTTTTTCGTCTATCTTTTAGAGTGGTTTACAAGTTGTTCATGGTTATTTTTAAATGCTATTTTCAGGTTTTACCAGATTGCATTGTTTTTATAGTGTAATACTATAAACTTCTGTGCAGATAAAATTAATATTAATATGTATTAACTGGAATAATTAAACAGAATTATTAAGCCTAAATAATCATTGCTTTATTTTACCCATGCTTTTATAGTAGATTGACTGCCTAACTATTGATTCGCAAAAGCTATATATGAATGACCAATGGTAAAGTGATATATCGTGTGGATCTAGATCGGGGCTTTACTCCAGGACTAGGTTGAAGGGAAAACCCGCTTTAATGTCAGAGCGCTCCGGAGGAGTACTTGGCCCTCGTGATGAGGTAGAGTGCGATGTCCTGGTGGCCTCCGAAAGCGGCCATGTGCAGCGCGCTCCAGCCGTCCCGGTTTGCCAAACGCACGTCGGCACCGAACTTCACCAGCAACTTGACAAGCTCAAGATTTCCGTCAATAACGGACTGGTGCAGCGCTGTTTGACCCTCAGGCCCGAACGAGTTCACATTGAACTCGCAGTTGGTCATCCCGCGCAAAAGAGAATGCAGCTCCGCCGTGTTGCCTTTACGCAGGGCTTCCTGGAAGACGCGCTGACGCGCCGAGCAGCTCACGTCCGCCTGGCTCATGCTCTCAGCAGGTAAACCTCACCGAAAACAGACCGGAAACGGACCGGAACCAGTTGCCTTCCCTGTGAGCTCACGCCTTTTGTTCTTGTTCTGACTTTAAATTAGTTTCTTTTTTAGGAAAGTATAATCCGAAACGTCCCTGCAAGTTAGTCGATAGGAATACCCCAAAAATTATTTTTACAGGATAAATGTT
Source organism: Sisor rabdophorus (assembly GCA_026260075.1). NCBI lineage: Eukaryota > Metazoa > Chordata > Actinopteri > Siluriformes > Sisoridae > Sisor > Sisor rabdophorus. The sequence continues at coordinate 4,805,412 of JAOTQW010000021.1, forward strand.
TAAAAAGCAAAGAGCAAAATCGTATATAAATGTGTTCCTCGTCTACAATTCACCAGTCTCATCAGCCTGTCCAGCGAGCATCGGCCCTTCAGAAGCCCATAGCGAGGTCCAGCAGTCCGACCAATCTGTTATAAACACATTTTTATTATGCAAGAATGGGTCAAACCGCAAACCGTTCATAGTTTACATAATTTAAACATCTAGTAGAGGTATTAACTTACCCAACTAACTGTTGCGATGACTCTAAGTCTGGGTACGTGGTGAGAACTTTTTCCCTGCGGCCACCCTGCGCTGCCACTGTGTGTGCAGTGTGGAGTTCCCTAACTTTGCCTAATCTTCTTCTACTCCCTCTATTCAGCTCATTTCAATAACAATGGACACTCCTATAGTCGGCCTGTTAGAGGCGGGGTTTGGCCTCATTTTTCAGGCTGCAAGGGGGCTGCGGGATGCTATTGGCTCACATCCCAAACTGCACACTAGCGACCTAAAGAACAGCGCACAAAGAACACGAATGCGTCCTCTACGCAATACATACTACCAGACCAAGTAGTAGCAACTACTAAATAGTAAGGCAGACACACATGAGGTGGATTAAAGTGCTTTTGGAATCAGCATGTGTAATATAACTAAATAAGAAGAATAAGATGTTTACTTCTTGATAGCGAAACAATACTACAAAATACTTGGGTAAAAATAGGATAATTGCAATTTATCTTAGGCTACATACACATAAAAAAGTACTAAGGCATACTTTTCCTTGCTACTATCATTTGGAATTATTCTGTATGTGTACTCTAAATATTGAACACATTTTTAACATTTTGACCATAGCCTTTCACGCCTTTACAGAGCTTGGATAGGCTCCAGCAGACCCCTGTGCCCCCGAATTAGGAAAATGATAAATGAATAAACAAACAAATGTACCATCAATTAGATCAAAAGTTACTATAATTTCTCAGGGTGACCTTGAGATTTACCCCCACTTTAGTAAAGTACCCTTTTAAAGATTGCAGCTACCTTGGCGGCGATTGAAAATGAATGAATTTATATGCTGAATAAATAAATAAACACTTTATGCACAGTGTACTGTATAGATAATAACTGTACCACTAACTGTATATTTCCATCACATTATATATAGAGCAGATTTGGAACAGCACATGCACACACCCATAGACAATTCCGCATAATAACCCACCTAGAATCATGCTTTTTCAAAAATATTGTCCAGTGTACCCCTGCCTCTTGCCCATGTGTGTTGGGATAGGCTTGAGCAGACCCCCTAACCCTGTGTTAAAGAATTAGAGGATATAGAAGGTGAATGAATTAATACAACTGTACAACTGGGGTTGAAGGGTAGGTTGGGAACCCATCAGTAGCCAATTGGTGATGCTGGGGATGGGACCCAGATCTTCCGATTAGCAGTTCAACACCTTAACCACTGTGCTACCACTTTCCTTCGAAATGCGATTTACATTCACAGCTTATTGATAGATATTCTTATTAATTATTAACTGTTAAGGGTCTTGCACTTCAACACTACAACTTCCCAACACAACACCCTTTACAGTTTCTTTTAAAAACACAGTAAAAAGTACATTTTAAGAGTGTTGATGAATCTGTTATTATTATACATGCTTTTTGGTGTAAAAAAACAATTTTCTTTGGTCAAGTATACATAAAAAGAGTGTACAGCAAATCAGTTCTAGACCAAACAATACAAGACATTTTCCCATGTGAAAAAATTGCTAATAGGAGATTATTGTAAAAATAAACAAACTGACTATGCTGGTATATCCTGTAAAAAGATTGGCAAATGCAGTAAAGCACAGAAGTCCTATTTTCTAATGGTATGCAAATTTCTCAACACCCAGCAAGTTAAGCAAATTGATTGCAGGTATTGCTCCATCTTATGTGCTGTTAAGACTGTACAGGTTCCATTTTTATTCATGCAATCTCCACTTCCCTTTTTACATGCATGGTTTGAGAAATAGAATACATGGTGACAAAATAATGCTCCTCTTTTAAAATGAATAATCAAAAGCTGTCAGTCATATAACATTTGTTGATCAACAGTTCATTTGTTTTAAATGTGGTGGCAAAGTGGGAAAGCTACTTGCTCACCAGTTTTTCTTGGCAGCAGTTGGAGTGTTTATAAAGTGACACAGAATCCATCAGACCCATGGGAACTAGACTACAGCATGCTGGGCTTGTATCGGCTCGCAGCCACAGTTTGGCACAAACAGCCTAACTAGTGTACTGGAAAACCTGAAGAGACTTGACAGGCAATTGCTTTATTAATGAACATACATAAATAAATAAATATATACATACATACCGACATAAATTCATACCTACAAACATATAGAGTCTAAAATTCTTAATTTTCCTATTTTGTTATTACATCTGAATCTGTTATTAAGATGCAAAGCTCTATTCAACAAACAATAATTTCTGTAAACCATAAAAAAAATTATACAAAAAAAACCCAAAACAATTTTCAACAGGTCTCAACAGTCTAAACCTGACTAAACTTGCCTCCAGATATGATGCTTTATTCAAATTTATGTGTTTTCTTCACTCCCTTTTCAATAGGCCTCATTCAAATGGTTTTAAAAAATCTTTGGCGGTGTGACAGGATCGCAGTGGTCGAATTGCAGTGACGTTTCAATAGCGAGGGTGGGTCAGCCGAGATCCAATTTTAAACCACGTGCTCTAGGACCGTGGGAAAGAGTCGAGCTTTTCTTCCCAGCATAGGCGTATGCAGTATTCAAGAAAAAGAGAGAAAGAGAGTGAGTGAGCAAAAGAGAAAGAAAGGAGAGAGAGTAGACTAGTTCAAAAACAGTTGCCTGTGGAAAGTTGGCATGTAGAAAGGATACCAGAGACTGTGTTGAAGTTTGATAACCTCGAGTCGGTTACAGGAATGTCAGCAACCTAAACGTCTTTAAGTTACTAAGGGCAGATTAGTTTTAAACTAATGTGGCTTGAAATTTTTCATGCTTAACGCAGAGGGTGAAGGAATAAAGAAATTCAACATTATTCTAAAATTTAAGGTGAAAGGTTTTTTAGAAGCCCACACTCTCTGCTCCTGACTGTGACCTATTGATTTTGCATGGGAACTGACCCCTGCTGCCAGCCCCTAACTGAGTCCAAATGCCTCCCGACTGGTCAAGCTTAACAGATAACAAGCATAAAGCAAGACTCAATTACATGACACAATAGCTTAAGCTGAGTGTTCTCCTGACATTATTTCTATGATTTCTTTGCCTTATTGCAGTAGAATTCACTAAAGTTATATACATTAAATAAAAAATTATTATCCGAAAATGATATAATACTAATTTGTAATCATGTACATAAGGCTGTTGTCTGCCCGAGCGATATTAAGTGTAAATGGATGCTGTCAGGTGTTGTGTAAAGAGGAGCGGTTATTTGTAAAAACATTTGGTGCATTAAAAAGCAATAATTCTGTCGGCCTGCAGCGTCAGACAGTAGGAATGTCCTGTTTGTCCTGGTGTGTGTTTGTTCACTGTACTGCGTATTTTACTTACAAGGCTGGCATTTGTATTAAAATGTATGTGTGTGTGTGTGTGTGTGTGTGTGTGTGTG
>JAOTQW010000021.1:4818097-4836939 GCA_026260075.1 Sisor rabdophorus
GACCCCGGATTCGGGAATAAGCGGGTAAAGAAGATGAAATGAAATGAAATGTTTTGTGTCGAAAAGGTTTTAGCATGTACATTTACTACTGGCAAGTATTAAGTAAAGAGAATTATGTAACACTACAACCTTTTTTGTATGCTGTATATGATAATATAAAAATAAATGAAGCAATAAAGCAGACACATTGTATCTTATCACTTTCTAACATGCATCTTACGTAGGAACAATGTACCGCAAACTAAAAGATTTCACTGGTGCCATCGAGGATCTACAGCTCACTATGGAGTTCTGTAATGTCAGAGCAGAACATTCTAAACTGGAAAAGCCTGAGGAGTTTAAGAGTCTAGAACAAGATGCTCATATCCAACTAGTTCTCACATACAATGATTTTGTGGTCCAATGCTTTACCCAAGGCTTCTACAGTGAGGCCACCAAACTTCTCACCAATGCCATCCATGAGAACAGAGATGAGAGTGGGCTCTTTATTAACCGAGGAGGTATATGTAGTATTTTGGCTTTTTTAATAGAATTTATGATGTTTTATCTTTATGTTTTAGGATAGAATGAGTGTTTATAATTTAAGTAAAAGTATATATTTAATGTATTTTACAATATTATTCTATTTAATTGCATAAATGTATTAATTATACAACACAATATAATTCATTTTTATTCTGCAAACTAATCACTTTATAAAAAAGATCAGGTTCATCAGACCAAACCATTTGTTTATCATAATAACATTTCTTTTACACCAGACTGTTTCTTTAGACAGAAGGAGTGGCTTTTTGCCTTGGCTGACTACCAGCAGGCTGAAACATTAGACCCTCAAAATCTGGCCATTTGGCTTCGTTTGGCTGTTATTAAAACACATTGGGCCTACACAGTTGTGAGAATCTGTAAGTTTAGGTGATTTTTTGAAATTATTTTGCACATTTTAAAGAGCATTTTTTTCCCTAAGTTATCGAAAAAGATGTTTATAAGAGATGTTACAAGAGTAAACCTGAGCACACAGAAAGACCCTTGCCCGGGAATCCTTTTTGCTGTATCGCATCAGTGCTAACTACTAAGCTATCTTGCTGCCTGCAAGAATATACAATATATTTGCTATTCTATTATTTAGTTGAATGATAGAATAGTGTAGTGGTTAGCACGGTCGCCTCACAGAAAGAAGGTCTCAACTCAGCAAGGGCAAGGGGTCTTTCTTTGCAGAGTTTGCATGTTCTCCCTGTACCTGCATGGGTTTCCTTCTACAGTTCAAAAAACATGTACATTAGGTTGATTGGTGACTCTAAATTGCCCATAGTAGTTAGTGAGTGTGGTTGTTCGTCTATGTGTGGCCCTGCCATGGAATGGCGACCTGTCCAGGTCAGTAACCCTTTCTTCCTATGTCTGCTAGGATAGGTTCCAGCAGACCCCTGTGACCCAAAGTTAGGGAATAAGCGGGTATAGAAGATAAATGAATGAATGAATTTTACAGAGTATCTATCTCCTTAAATTTCACCCCAAAAATTGTTCACCGGGATATTTTTCTGACCACCTTATTACGGTTAGCAAGAACCGAGACTGATGACTTTATATTTGATTTTAAAAATCAACCAAATTAAATTTGACTAACACCACCATGATGTTGACAGTTCACTTTTTAAAGTTATATATTTAAAACTGTAATGTGCATGAATACAAAACATTGAAATATTACACAGGGCATCGCGTTGGCTAAGTGGTTAGCATGGTTGCCTCACAACCAGAAGGTCTTGGGTTCAAAATTCTGGGCACGGAATCTTTCTGTGTGGAGTTCGCATGTTTTCGTGCTTGTGTGGGTTTCCTCCAGGTACTTGTACATTAGGTAAAGTGGTGATTCTAAATTGCTTATAGAAATGAGTGTGAGTGCATGTGGTTGACCTGTCCAGGGTGTACCCCTGCCTTTCGCCCTATGTGCGCTGAGATAGGCCCCAGCAGAACACTGTGACCCTTTCGGGAATTAGTGGGTATAGAAGATGAAAAAATTATACACTAACTAATGTGTGTTTAATATTAGACTTACTTAATATGGTAACATACTTAGGAATTTCCAAGACACAGTGGAGAAGTTTTCTATGGCTATTAAATATAACCCTGGAGTAGCTCAGTTTTATGGAAATCGGGTTAAGGCTTTCAGCGAGATGAACCTACTGGAGGAGGCCACGCGGGATGCTGTCTGTGCCCTTATTTTAGATCCTGCTAATGACGAGGCAAGTTTATCTTAATCTATATAATATATAACTATATTATAATTATCTTTATCCTAATCTGTTCATCTATTTAAAATCGAGAGTAAGAATGTGAATTCAACAGCATTAGCTATAACTGGGTAGCTCTAACTTTTAGATTTGTTTATTCAAACTACATTCATATTTTGTACTTGCAACTTGGTATGGTTGGGGTATGAATCCAAAACCTTCTGATGAGCCTTAATAACTAAGTCTACATTGTCATATGAGTATATTTTGATTGGATGTCACATATAAGAAAATTCCTAGTCAATTCAATGATGTATTCAACCAACAGAATTCTAGTGAAATACCAATAGAAGGATTTTAGACCAACACCCAATAATTTACAATAACCTTATTGTACCAGAGTCTTTCTTGATGCATGATGCAATGATGCATGTGCCTGTGTCCAAAATTAACCAACTCTTTTCATAATTCACTATTCACATTCACCGTAAGCACAATATTGCCATGGGAAGCATAGTGGTGGCAGCGTTGTGCTATGCTGTAAATATTAATCTATTTTACCACAGATCTTGTCAGTGCCTGATGGAATAACTTCTCTTACAGGACATGGTTGGCAGACTTGCACCCGAAAAGCCTGGCATACACTTCTTAGTTTCCCTAAAATGTTGCAGTAAGAAAATGTTCAACAATATTTATTAAGTTTCTTTTTTACTTACGAAAAGTTTCAGTTTTAACAGAGTACTTAGTATTTATAAAAATAAAAATAATTCAAAAATAAACTTTAATTTAATTTCTTCGCACAACTTTTTCTTTAAATCTTATCTCTTTTTTGTCGTAGTTTTTAATAATTTTCTACAAATTAGGTAAACAGCATCAACTGAAGTGATTTTAGGGTTTTTTTTTCATTGTGAATCCTTCTAAGATGCTCCTGTGTGCTTTAGAATTTATCCTGCATCGGTGTCCTCATCATAAATAAAAACAAGTGATACAGTTTTGCTTCAAACTGATATGTCACTATGCTTCACAAATGAGGCGGTATGCTTTGGATCATTGTCTTTTTTTTCCTATCCAGACTTTCCTTATTCCATCACTCATTTACAGATAAATCTTTGTCTCTGTCTATCCATAATATTTTGTTCCTAAACCCAACAGGTTTCTATGTACTACTTTTTTTTGTTTAAATAACAGACTGGCCTTTTTATTTATAAGGCTTAATATTTTGGCTGTGTGGCCTTTAAGGCTTAATGTTTTGGCTATGTATATAAGTGATTTATTGTAATTTTCCAGCCTTAAAAAAAGGACTGTGCTACTTTATTCCTTATGTTGAAAGACAACTAAAATAGAATCCAGATCTAGAAGCAATACTGAACCTTGGTTTCTCCCTCTTGTGTGAGAACTATGAAGAGCCAAGTGTTCATTAATTCATGGTTCTCTAAATAAGGAGGACACAAAATAACTTTAGTCTATGTAAAATATAATTCATTAGGGAAAATGTTCTTGGCATTTTGTATTTTAACCTCTAAGAAATTGCTGAGTTTTAAAGTAATTATAGAACCAAAGAAAGTGTCACTGTCCAATTATTTATGAGCTGCAAATCTGAAATAATGGTTTGGGTAATTGCTTTTATAATGTACTGGCATAACATGGTGTTGTATGAAGTATATTTTTAAAAGCACTTTAAACACTACTGGAAGGGAAGTGACAAAGAAAGCAAGCTTTATGCAGATGAAAATGTGTATCAAATGTGTAGTGTGTGTTTTTCCCGAATGTCTGTGGTCAGCTCATCCCTTTGCTGCTCAGACTGTTCCCAGGCTGCTCTTTGTCAGATGTCATATCTAGTAGCATGGCTGAAACAGTCAAAGCTCAGCTAAAGAAATGTATCCACACCTGGAGACTAGTAGGCTTTTCTCCGTCAAGGTAGGAAAGAGATTATTTTTTTTACATAAGTATATTTATACGTAACTCACAGAAATTGTTTCTGTATTCTGTGCCACTGTGTCATCAATCATTGTCATCAATAATTGTCATATTTGCTAACTGCAGCATTTTTAGTCTCTCTGAGAAGCTTGAGGATATAGACGTCAGACACGACACTGACAGATTGTCGGAAACAGATTGCGAAAGTGCTTTTAACCAGGAGGATGTGGAAGTGGGATTTAAACCTGTTGGATACATTCAAATTCCAAGCAGGAGCAAGGCACAGGTATAACTTAATAACCAGCCACTCATTTAACTGTCAATAATGGAAAAAAATAGTTGCTTTCAAGAAGCACAGCTGTCTTGTTAAATAACATCCAAAATATTTTTGTTCCCTCCTAGAATTGCAGTGCTAACAAAACCCAGTTGAATATTTAACCATTTTAGTCATTTTAATAATTGGATGATTGTATCACATTATCATTTATGTAATAAACAGATGTTTATGTATCCTAATTTTAACTACATTTTGTAATAGGCGAATGAAGCGGTGAAAAAGCTCCTGCATGAAAGGCAGTGCCTGAGTTACACTGGACCACGCATTTCTCCGCTTTGCATTAGACACAACCCAGAACAGTCATCTCGCACTTCTAATCGTCCCTACTTCTGGCGGAAATTTGGAGGATTGGGCACTAACTGTTTATGACATGTCATGAAAAGAAAGTGAAAGTGATTAGCCCAGTGGTTAAGGTGTTAGTCTGCTGCTGAGATAGTTATGCATTCATTTCCCAGGACCACTAAGCTACCACTGCTGATACTCTGGTTTCCTTCCACAATTCAAAAACATGTGCATTAGGTTAATTGGTGATTCTAAATTGCCCATAGAAATTAGTGTGAGTGCGTGTGGTTGTGTGTGTGTGGCCCTGCGATGGACTGGTGATCCATCGAGGGTGTACTCCCTGCCCTATGTGCGCTGGGATAGACTCCAGCAGACCCCGGTGACCCCGACTTCGGGAATAAGCGGGTATGGAAGATGAATGAATGAACCTGCAGTGAGGTATCTGAAACTGGCTTGTAACCTTAATTTTAGCTCGCAGCTTAAATCAAAAATCCAGCAGAGAAACGAAAAATATAATAGTTAGGACACTTGTAAGTCACTGTAAATTCTTACACAGTTCTTACTTATACAATATTCAATAATTTGCTATTAATAAAATTAGGCCAAACTTTTAAACTATCTGTAGTTACATTTAATATTGTGAAATGGTAATATAATATTATTCTTTAATATTATAAATTTAATAAAAATAATATTTTTCTTTATTTTGTTTATTATTGATTAGAGATTAGAGCATCTATTGCACACATTTCTTTAAATAAGAATGTACCCTCAAAAAATGTATGTATCACAATATAAAAAACAAAAATAAAGCAGACATTGTAGTATATATTTTTTCATAACAGTTCTCTTGAACAGAGGAGAGAATTTACATACCAAACATCTTGTGCAAATTATAGTAAATAACTGAGAAGGGTTCCTCTCTCTCCCCTCCCCCAGGTTCAAAGGAGCTCTTTCTAATTCTTCTGGGTCTTTAGCTAGCTCGGTACAGTTGCCCGAGGTTTTGTTTTGTTGAGGGCAGCTGTTCTTCAGTGGCTGGGAGTGCAGCTAAGAGAGAGGAGGGGGCTGCGATGTCTACACCCAACAGCTGATCTCCTGTCTCTGTCAGAGTGTACAACAAAAACCTTAAACTAATAGTACAGCACATATTTCAAGTCTCCAGAGGAACGGCCTAGACTTTTTGGCACAATAGCACTAGAGAATCACTTATCATATGGTGTCTGTAAGTTTGATATTTTTTATGCCTTTATCCAATCCAAGATGATAGCATGAAAAATGTAGACATGTTATTATCTGTAATTGGCTATCCTGTACAGTCTAGTCACTGACAAGGTTGTGAACAATAGTGCAGCTGTCAGAAGAATAAACTACACAGTTCATGGGTCCTAATGCGCCTGGTTGTTGTAGTAGGAATCAGTAGTAGATATTATAGCTGTAGTACAGAAGCATATACCAACAAAATGATGTTACAATTATCCTTGTTCTCAGCAAACACAGCAATAGTAAAAGCCATAAGATTGAATCATGTTAAGGAATTTTTACTGTCCAAAATATTCCAAAGCAGTACAGAGAAGTACACAAATGCATTCATCAACGGCTAACATCAGTTATCCTAGTCGGTTAAATCATGGATTCATGTTCTGGCTTTAAGATTGTGAAGTTTATGAACTGGTCAGCTCAAATCATTCTGTCTGCCAGTGTAGGTATCCATTTATGCTTCAAGCAGGTCAAGTTCAAGTTGTCATTTGATGTGTGACTCGTGCCACCACTAAGGATTGCTAAAAGGATTGCAAATTATAAACAAACAACTAATTTTGAAAGCTTAAAAAAAGTTTACTCAGATTTTACAGTTTATTGAAACAACAATTATAAAGTAATTAATAAATATTTGACCCTTTAATATTCAACAAACTGCAAAGGTGATGCTGATGGTTAGGAAATTATACTTTTCTATCGAAAAACTTTCTGCAGTTAAACATAGAATAGGAATGTAAAACAAAATGTAAAAAATAAGTTGATTTAAAAGAAGATTTTTGTACTGTATGTGTGATGGCTTAAACCACAAACAAAGAGGTTTTGAACAGACAGTAGCCATAAAAAAGCTCCAAAGTGCTTTGCACTGGTATAATAAAAGCCTCAGGTTTCTCTTTTTGGCAGAATTGGGACTTGCAGCCAGGATAGACAGGGCTGGCAGATTTCCCCCAGACAAAAACACCTTTCTCTGGGCACATGAGCCAGTGGCCTGGCCCACAGTCAAAAAAATGCTTCATTCACGTTTGGCAGGAGACTGTTTTGTCTAAAACATGTCGCGTGAGTTTGTAATTTTTGGATAGATAGCAGTAGGCTTATGGATCGAGTCTAAATGTATGAAAATTTGACATTTGATGAAGAGTGAGAGGGATTACCACTAAAACTTTCATTTGCTCTAAATGGTAAGTATTACAAAAAATATTAGTTCTGGGAATTTAAAGACTTTTAAAGAACCAAACACAAGATGTGGACAGTATTTTAGATATAAGTAATTACAATAAAAAAGAAAAAAAAACATCATGAAAGTACAATTCTAAACTAGTGGTATCATTGAAATAATTCATTATATTAAGGCTCTCTGTACTTTGGAATACACACTACTTTCCACTTGTGGCAAGACATATCACAATGATTGTTTGCTTCTTTTCCTGGAATTTTTTACTTTATTTAAATGGCTGAAGTACCAAAAGACATGATAATAAATATAAAGAATTCGATTTGGTTGTTTTGGTTTTTTTTCCCTGATATTTTTCAGCATTTTAAACTGCATTTAATGGCCATTTCTCTTAGAGAAATGTAGACAAGCAAGCTCTCCTGAGGTACATCTTAAAAGACAATTTATTTATTTTGGAGAAATAAAATGTCTGCTGTTTCGAACTTGTAAATGTTTCAGCTGGACATCAGCCGTACCCTATGACTATCTAGCTTTATATGACTTCTTCTACACATTTGGAGACAAAGCCTTTAGTAGCCTTTTGCACTAAACTTTACAAGGGCATCCTTAAACATTAAAATCTGTGTTGTGGTGCTTGAGTATGTTACCCAACACATTCTTGGCCTGCCTGAAGGTCATATAACTGTCCTCACTGTTGAATTGCTGGTAGCAGACATTTTTGCATGTTACATTGTGCGTGGCTGAGAATGGTGAAATGGAAGGCCAGGTCTGCATGCCCGCATCCAGGGCTTTTGTGGTGTCGTCCAAATGGTACGAGCATTCTTTTCTACTGAAGGTTGGGATGTCTGCAATTAAACCAGTAAAAATACAGTTTAATATTCTATAGTTATTGCTCGGTGAATGAATAATTTTTTGTGTTTTACTCTTTAACTAACATCATGCTTTTTAGCCCTACCGCTACAGGAAATGAGTGTCAGCATAAATGGACTTCATACACAGCAGCAGAGTGTGTAGCAGTTGAGTTTGGCTGCATTGCGTCCTGTCCCTGCATAGCGGTTCTTCTTTGGAAGCAGAAGTACAAAAGACACAGCCAATGACAAGTGGTAAAAACTGTGCACGTAAGCATAGTCCCACTCCTGTAAAAATGCATGAAGGATATTACCACAGAATTACATCATCTAAATCCATGTGTCCTTATATTTTACATATTTTGTTTTAAATGGTAAATGTCTTGGTGCAATTTAAAGTAATAGAAATTTTTTATTTTGAAACTTTCTATGGATAGAACACAACGGATAGAACAAGAACATGTAAGAAATCAAAACAAACACATTAAGAAAACTATGTTGGTATAAGGCTGTTTTTTACACTGTAACAAAATATAAAAATATTCACTTCCCTTGCTATGCTTTATAGACCCCAGCCATATTATTTATTACCTCAAAATAGAAGCGAAGCATTAAAGCCAGAGCTCCAAAGCAGCACCCTGGTCCCACTTGCTGAGTGTAGACACTTTTATCTGGATACAGTCCCTTCTTTTCTTTCATTTTTTGTAACTAAAATAAAAAAGAACCAAGTTTTTGATTATTGCAATTTCATGGTGGAGCATCTTCAAAAATCAATGCCTGGAAAAACTGACTGCTTATATAAAGAAAGCTGTCAACATGTCTGTTTTTTTAATTTATTATGTTTTTTAGAAATATTTGCACATGTAATTTTTCCCTCAAAACAAACCTGGTTAGTTTTGAGCCAATTTTGGAACTTTTTTATTGTTGTAGTTAAAATCTGGGTGTCCAAAAATGGTTGACATGTACTCAGTTCTCCAATATACATATTTTTTTATTCTTAGTAGTATGAATAAAAGAGATGCTTGCATGTTTGTAGCTCCTTTTGTTAAGTTTGTGATAAGCATTTGCAATTGTTATTTTCTTTTTGTTACCCATTTGACTGTGATCATAAGTACAGCAGTGCCGATAGGGCCGGAGTAGATGCCGTATCCCCAGCGGTCCTGGTATATCCTTACAGCAGATGTAAGCACCCCAAACATGGTAAGTGTGGACCGCTTAGGCTCTTCAAAATCTCCTAAAGCTGTATGAGAATGTCGAGGAGGAAAATGAGTATACATTCTTTACAAGACATGCTGAAATCTCAGACATAAACATGTCGTATTGTTAGCATGACTCGCAAAAATTAATATTCACTGTCTGGAGTGATTTGCCAGATTCTGAAAAATTGTCCTTCTAAAAAAAATCTCAGGTTATAGTGCAAAATATTTGACAATTATTATTAAATATATTTATTGTGTCATTCATTTATCTTTTCTACCCACCTATTCCTGAACTCTGGGTCACAGGGGTCTGCTGGAGCCTATCCCAGCACACATAGGGCGAAAAGCAAGGGTACACCCTTTACAGGTCACCAGTAGCAACATGTAGACGAACAACACTTACATTCACTCCTATGGCCAATTTAGAGTAACCAATTAACCAAATGTACATGTTTTTGAACTGTGGGGGGAAACTGAAGTAAATCTACACAAGTGTCGGGAGTACATGCAAACTCCGCACAGAAAGACCCCGTGTCCGGGAATCGAATCCAGCACCTGCTTGTTGTGAGGCTGCGCCGCTTATTTATTGAGACTCTATTACATAAATCTATCTACTATTTTGGATCATTAGACTTACCTAATAATGTAACCCATATAGAGACTGATGTACCATAAACACTGAAGTACTCCAGAATCTCATATTTCATGAAGCATAGAACAGACAGGCCTGGTCCATCACATGCATGATATATCTAAAACATAAACACTTTATTTAATCCTTAATATTGTGTACAAGAAAGTATGCTTTTAACTCTAAACTCACAATGGATTTACTTAACATCATTATAAATAATAAATAAAATATTAAAATTGTACTGCAATATTACTGTAGTCCAGAAATTGTAGAATACGCTTCATTATTATATGCTGAAAGGTCAGTAGTGGTAAAGAGTACTGGGTATAGTAAAAGCAATATGTAATTACTACATTAAAGCTAACTGTGTAAAAATATATTAATAGCCAATCAGATAGTATATACACAGACACAAGACAAATAAAGCAAGTTTCTGTGCTGCCGCTGTTGTAGGCTTTCTACAAAATATTCCTTAATTGCTACGACATATGTTTTACACACTAAGTACTGTTAAAAAAGAGCTATTGTTAAGTGTAGATTAATATAATTAACGTCTATAGGTTTCTCTTACCGATGTGAAAAACATTGTAAAGAAGTAGACCATGGCTTCCATGTGAAAACCTCTTTTTGTGGCAACACTTGCTGCGGGCAGAAACACCAAACTGCTGATGGTAGGTAGCAACATCTTAGCAATAAAGGCTCCCATTTTCTGCGATATAAAGTATTTTGTTAATTTCTGAAGCAGGTTAAAGAACGCTCTGAAGTATTCCCAAGCCGAAATAATTGGAGAAGTGGCAGAGTTCGGAGATCTGCCCCTCACACACACAAATACAGGCCTACAGCTGACTCATCAGAGGACCTTTAAATTTTAAATGGCTCAGTAAGCAGCAGAAGGGTCTACATGTGCCCTATCATCAGCAGAGCAGCTGTTGAGATAGAGCAGATTGAGCGTCCAAACAGTCCCCTGCTCCCACTATGTTACATATTTTAGAAATGAAAGAAAGTAAGAAGGAGTGACACCAAGCAGACGTTTGTGGTAGCACATTTTTAGAGTTACAGCATCCTAATACTTTGAACACATCATTCTTTTTCTCCACACCAACTATTCCATGGCTTCCTAGGGCTTAATTTGAAAATGTATTAGTTTATTTCTTCATTGGTCAGTATAGGCAGTCATGTTGATCCTTATGGGCGAGTAAATCCTCAGCAATGCCCATAGAACCAAATGTCTCTTTCAACTTATTGATGTTGGCCACACAAGAGTAATCCACAGCACCTGTATGTGTCACTAATGTGGTTCACAGTGTTTTAGGAATATGATAGCAACATGATATAGTTTTGTGAACCTTGATGTGGTTGAATCATCTCTAAAAGGCATGCCTAGTTTAAAATCAGAAGACTTGTGCTGCAACTGCAGTAGCATGTTTACAATTCCCTAAATTATTATTAAGTAATGCAGGGCCCAAAAATATTTTTAAATACAGCATCCCAAAAAGGATTATTTTCAAAGCAGTGTGATGGGGTAGTGTTTAACATGGTTGCCTCACAGCAAGTAGGTTTCAGGCTGGATTTCCAGGCAAGAAGTCCTTTTTGAGTTTGCATGTTCTCCCTGCACTTGCATGGGTTTACTCTGGGTACTACGGTTTCCTCCCACAGTACAAAAGCATGTACATTAGGTTGATTGGTGATTCTAAATTGGCCATAGGAGTAAGTTTAAGGTTTTTCATTAATATGTGGCCCTGCAATGGTCTGGTGACTCATCCAGGGTGTACCCCTGCCTCTCTCCCTATGTGCACTGGGATAGGCTTCAGCAGACCCCTGTGACCGAGTTAAATGAATGTTAAGCATTTCTATGTTTTTGGAATGTTTCCAAAACCAAAACAGAATGTTAGCCTGCTAATTATTAATGTGTATTAAATCATTTTACTATGTTAAATTAATACACTCTAACAAACTTTGGTGTCACAACCCTTCAGGCTTCTCAATTTAAAAAAATAGCATTTTCTAAATTCTGCTTCCACACAGGAATTCCCATCAGCATGAAGAAGTCTTCTAATTTTTGCTTTTAGGGAGAGAGACTATAGCTATGGACTATGTGGTTCCTCACAGTTGCCCTCTACCCCTCTGCACTCAGCTGTCACACCTGCCTTTGGGATACAAAGAGTACAGTGTTTTGAGGGTGTATGCTCCACGCCTCACATTCCCTAAGCAGCTTTCTAAATCTATCTTTCAAGAAAATAGCTTGCTTTCGCTGGGCTATGTACAAGATTGGGTTGTTTTGCACTATGACTATCCAACTGTTTTCTTCAAGAGAACAGTAAGTGGTTTGTCGGGTCACAGGTCATAAAATTGTTACTTTCACATTAAATTTTCTTGCCTTTTTTTACAGCATTCAATTGTCCTGTTCTCACTTGCTGTCTCATTTTTAACTAAATGAATTTCAATTTGTCTGCTGCATCTAAAAATGTTTCTTCTTGTATTTCTGTTTTAAATAATATAGTATGTGTCACGGTTCTCAGGTGTAAATTCTATGATGTTATAATGAATTTGCTTCACATAGCAGTCTGTGTTGTGAAAGGACATTAATGGTATATACATCAGAAAAAAAAAGAAAAAAAAAGAAATTTAAATTTATTTTAAATAATAGGATAATACCTTTAGTTAGCCTATAGATGGTATGGTTAAGAAGTAGAACAGAGTGGAATAGATAAGCTGGATGTCTAAGATTTTCCAGTTCTCAAAACACTCACATTAAGGTTAAAGAAAACTTTCTTGTATTTCCTTTTGGGTCTCTAAAACTAATGGTCTAAAGTGCATTTTTACTACACAACACCTCACTTTCACAGTGCAAGCTTTACACCCACACCCACACTCCTTGTTGTTTGCAGCCTCATAATTTTGGGTTTTTTAAAAGAGGGACCATTTCTCCAGACTTGCAGACTGTGCAATTCTCCTGAACTGTGTCTATCACCATACAGATCTGCGGTCTGAGAATGGTGCTTGATTGAGCTTTAAGTGAAGCAGAGCGTCCATAATGCACAGAGCAGACACAGAGCAACCAAGACAACATGTGGTCTTTATATATATGCGTCACACAGGCATGGTGGTCTCAGTTATCAGCCTTGACTGGCCAGGCTCTCTCTCTCTCTCTCTCTCTCTCTCTCTCTCGCTCTCTCGCTCTCTCGCTCTCTCTCGCTCTCTCTATCTCGCTCTCTCTCTCTCGCTCTCTCTCTCTCTCTCTCTTTCTCACTATTCCCCTCTCTTAACCTCGCCATCATTTTAGGCTCTGTATTTTTTCCATGTTGTACATCTAGTAAATTACTTAGAATTTTACATATTTCTATACATATAAAATAAAATAAAAATGGGCAGTTATGGATTTCTTTAATTTAGTTTGAATTTTTTTAATCCAATATACACCGATAATATTTAGGTGTCACCTTTTTTTATTTACTTTTGTCTCTTTAGGGTTTTCTGTCATCTTTGCTGGCTTGAAATGAATGGACTTCTTTTACGCTCTGGTCTTGTGGCCAGCTGTAATGAATAGGTCTGGAGGGGAGCTGCCTTGGGTATGGGTAGCATACAGATTAAATGTTAGCAGGAGGCTGGGAAGAGCCTGATATGAGACAGAGGCCAAGAAAAGGGGGTTGAGATGGACTGCTGTGATGTAAATGGGTGTTCAAGGCCCAGAGAAGTAGGGGAGGGGTGTTGATCTGTGGGAAACAACGACTTCCTCCTGTCTGTCTGTGAGCCGAGCCCAGTCTGGAAGAGTCTCGTGGGGCCAGAACTGTGCTTCACAGCTTAGAAGTAGTAGCAGCCCTCAAGCTTGGCACTAGCTGGAATAGTACTTTTCATGTGGGCGTTTCCCTGCACTGCCACTATTTGGCTGGAAGGGGAGATTGAGGGTGGGTGTGTGGATTGGCAGTTGGGATGGGAGGGAGAGAGGAGAGAGAGAAAGGCGGGGGTGAGTATAGGGATGCAGATGTACACCTTACCTTTCTCACAAGACACATCCTCAGAGCACACTGTTACAGACTAATACTGCCACCACCACCACCACCACCCACACACTACCCAGCCACTTTTCAGCTGCACTACAGCCCAAGGACTGCAGGTAGGTACATGGGTAAATATTTACTGACTGTGATTTTGTTTGCCCATTTATATAAACAGTAGAGCTTTTTTTGTGACAATTAAGTGATGACAAACAAACAGGTTTACTATATACTGTATTTTAACAAAAATGTTAACATTGTATTTAAGAAGAATGAGTGTACAGCATAAAAGCAATTAAGTTTTGTTATTTTTAAAATTAAAAACTGGACACAGTTCTAGAAGAATTATCATAAAATGAATAATTGTGCCACTGCATTAGCTATTAATAATTATTATTTTTACACTTTTCATTTTAACAATGTATACTAAACAATACATTTTACTAACAAATTAGTAAATGGTTAAAAGAAATACTTCAAATGTTTTATGATTTTTTTACTCAACATCCCTTGTATAGCTAAATGAACATCCCCTTGTATAGCTAAATGTCTATCTGATATCACACTTTTGTTTTTAGCAGTGATTAAAAGAAACTCTGTGAGACTGAAAAATTTTTTTTAAAAATAACATTTTTGAATAATTTATTTGTTACATATTTTATAAAAGATATTACAATCGATAGATATTTATATTATTTGGTGTGTAAAATAGATGATTAATTAATTGAGATAATATAATAATACAATACCACTTAGTTACTAGAACCTACATGCATTGTGAACCTTAGAAAGTTAATTTATACCATTTTATACACAGTACAATTTCTAAATTATTTTGTTTAAATCTCTTGTAGCAATGACTGGTTTATGCATTGTGCCTTGACTTATCTTAATTTCATGATCACTAGTAATTGACAAATTAATGTCCTGTTTGTTTAATTATTTGATGCTGCAGAATATAGCAACATGCTAAAAAATTTGGAAGCATTGCACTAAACCTGGTGAGAAGCAACTGTCCCAGAGAAGGATGAGTTTGCTTCTTTCAGCCTCCAGGCCAGGGCTTGCTTGCCTTGGGGGAATGGTCCTGCTGTCTGTGTGCTGCCAGGAAAAAAAATCACCTCCCCTTCCTTTAAGCAGAGGCCCAAGAGGGGATTGGGGGATCCTGTGTTTACACTCCTCTACAGACTAAGTAGCTCAGAGTAGAACGGTCTTTCTCAATGGCCGTATGCTTGTGTCAAGGTTCTGCGGGAGACTGGTGTTTTGGTAAATTGGCTCAACTCCAGCGGTGTCTGGGCAGGATAATGAGCTCCAGGTGTTCCTGAGGGTAGTTTAAGACACCTGTCACCAATATTTAGTGCCAGAAAAAGCCAGACTGCAAACTGAGCTAGACGATCTGTGTGCTTATTTTGAGGAATCAACCTAAATGAAGCCTTGGGTCTGATGGGGAGACTATTAATATATAAAAATTGACATATTTTATCCAAATGGTGTCAGTTTTTCAACCAACATCTTAGTACCAAATAACTTAATTAATACAACTAGTAATTGCAAAAATTTTCAAATTAGGGAATGGAAATTAGCAGAGAATGTTATGCCATTCAGTTTCAGGGTAAACATTTAAAATACGTAAACAATTTAGTTACAAATCAGTTTTTTGACACTTGCTTGCCAATATTAAAGCAATAGAACCTATTATGTTTCTGTTTTGCAGATAGTCATCTTTCCTACCCCACATTTTCCCAACCTCAAGATGAGGACCTTGTCAAGGGCCCAGTATGTAGAGTGCTCTGTGGTTCTCCTGGGTCTTATAACATTGGTATTGTCATTGGGAAACATTTCAAGTAGAGTACAGGTTGGTAATTAGCTTGATATTTTTATTCTTTTCATTGTAATAATATAAGGGTTATAAAAATATAAGGGTTGAAGGTTGTATTTAACATAAATGCTGCCTTTTAATATTTACTTGCTTCCTGAACAGACTCTTTGTTTGTGACAGGATGAGGGTGTAGCCTCTAACAGTCTGGAAGATGGATTGGAGGTGACTACTTATTGGTGGGGAGAATGGGCGAAGTGGACAGCTTGTACACGCACTTGTGGAGGGGGGGTTATGTCTCAGGAGAGACATTGTCTTAAGCAAAGGTCAGCAGAATCCTTAAACTACTGTCTGTTAAACTGTATGAGTAATTTGACTTTACAAGTTGGAGAATTTTAGGTGTTTAGAGATGATCTAATTCTGCACATTTAATTTATTTAAAGAAAAAGAACCACATCTGGTAAAGACAACATGACATGCACAGGGAGCTCAAGAAGGTACCATCTCTGTAATACAAAAGTAAGTTCAAGCTATTCCTTTAAAGGAAAATATGCATTTACACTTTTAAGTATACAACAACACAAACATGTTAATCAGCATCATATTACGTCTGCTGATTAAACCTACCTTTAGTAACAGAAGATGAATGGGTTCATAACCTTCACAGACTCAACTGAGTCTGGGGACTGTGATTTTTAGGAATGCCCCTCAACTGGAAGGAGTTTTCGAGAGGAACAGTGCTGGTCCTTTAACTCTCAGTTGTTTAATGGAAGATACTACCACTGGAAACCCCTTTACCCAGGTATTTGTCTTTTAAATGAGTACAAATTTTCCAAATGCTTGCTTAAACTCTAAACCAACACTAATTTTTAATTCTACAGATGACTACGTTCATATCTCCAGCAATCCCTGTGACCTTCATTGCACTACATCAGATGGTCAAAGGCAGCTGATGGTACCAGCCCGTGATGGAACATCCTGTAAATATAGCAATTATCGAGGAGCCTGTGTCGATGGCAGGTGTGAGGTAAATATATAGCCCACAATATGAAATTTCTTCAATGTGGAGGACATACAACAATTGTTCAGAAACATTCTATTATTAAGGCATTGTTTATCTTATCATGGATCTGAAATAGAATGTTATAGAAACATGTTTCAGTGTGATATGTCTCTATGCAGCCTATTGGATGTGATGGCATCCTCTTCTCCCCCAACACTCTGGATAAGTGTGGAGTGTGTCGTGGAGATGGAAGCAGCTGTAGTAGGGTAACTGGTAACTTTCGTCGTGGATCTTCCAGCCTTGGTAGGACTACCCATGTATTTCATTGAATTAAATCTTAATTTTATTCTCAAAGACATGAAGCTTTGAAGACATTTGTTTTTTCTTCCAGGATATTCCTTCATTACCCAGATCCCAGAGGGCTCATGGGACATTCAAATCATTGAAAGAAAGAAGTCTGCAGATATACTGGGTGTGCACTTATAAAACCATTATTGCACAAATGATAATAATATGATGACACATAGAATATTTTGCGAATGTTACTCTTTCATCATTACAGCAAAGCTTATTTTTGATTTGTACAATTTTTATTACCTACTAATGGCCAGAAAACAGACTGGTAACACAGCTACTGAACAAAGTTTGCATAAACTTGTTTGTTTTACAGCTGTGACAGATCAAGCGGGAAACTTCTTCTTTAATGGGGCCTACAAGGTGGACAGCCCTCAGAACTTTCATGTAGCAGGCACAATCTTCAAGTATCGGAGGCCCACTGATGTGTATGAGACGGGGATTGAATACATCGTGGCAAAAGGGCCCATCAATCAGCCCATCAATGTTCTGGTACTGTAGCTGCGGTCCTTCCTCCTGCCGCCAAGGGCCCCTGGGTAATCTCACTTGGCTAGCTGACCCTGCCTTTGACTTAATGTGGGCTGCAGATCCCATGGCTCATACTGGAAAAGTTGTAACAATGAGCAATGGTCCTAAAAAGCAATCACCTACTGACATAAAATTACCCCAAAATAACATGAAAATGATACAGGTAAAAAAATGCTGTTGCATTTCATAGTGTCTTCTAAATGGAAAGTGGAGCTCCTGTTAATGGTTGGTCTGAATAGCTGCAGAGGACATTACATGATAATCGTTGATTCTGGTACATTTGTTAAATATATCCACACATTTATGGAACCTGAGATCTCCATTTTAAATCATGTGTTACCTGTCTGCTATTTATCTTTTGTCTACCAAGGTTTGGAACCAAAATGGGCGCAACCCTTATATCACCTACGAGTATACAGTTATGCGTGATCCTCTTACTTCAATCTCCCAGCCACCCATGTACACTGGCTCAGATGGAGGGACCGGCCAACAAGTCTCCATAGAAATCACCAATGCATCAGTCCACAATGCAAGTTCAAATAACAAGGCTGTCCCAAACACAAAGGTAAAGATGCAGAACATTGGGCCTGCTGCAGTAGATAAGCTTAGTGAAGAGACCAATGAAGTGTACGAGGACACAGCCACTGTAGACTGTGATCAAGATGCTCCAACCCCACCACTTTATCCAGGTAACTTAACCAAGTAAAATATTTTAAGACTATATCGCTACTTTTGTGGATATAAGTATGGACCTTCATAGTCCTGGAAATACTTTCCAATAAATTTTGGTGCATTGATGTGGAGTTTTGCTTATTCAGTCCCAACTGTGAGTTTTGGCCAGAGTATGGCAGCGGAGCAGAGTGTGAGTTAAGCAAGGAGAAGCAAGTTATTTGGAAGTCTGAGTTTTTTTTTTTTTGTTGCTCCAGTTTACTCCACTACCACTCAACTCATACAGGCTAATAATGCACCTGCATTCATGTTCATATGTTGCTATATTTCAGGCTAAAGTTTCAATATCTACTTGTTAACCCCTACTGGGTACAGAGAGTGCACCTGAATCCAGTCTTTTTTGTTGTTTACTACCAAACACTGTTGCCAGTGTTTTATCTTCCACACTTGGGTTTTGTTAAATGATTAGCCATTCACAAATATACTGATTTTTTTTCTGCCAAAACCAATTTTACTGTACAATAACTGTTCAAATCTGCCAAATCAAGTCATAACAGGTTTTCTATCTATCTATCTATCTATCTATCTATCTATCTATCTATCTATCTATCTA
>JAOTQW010000021.1:4837039-4847326 GCA_026260075.1 Sisor rabdophorus
ATCTATCTATCTATCTATCTATCTATCTATCTATCTATCTATCTATCTATCATAAAATGGGGCACTTATATTTCAGAGAGTGAGGAGAGTGCGGAGTGAGGGGGGCATGGGGAAATATAAGTACAGATAATGGGTGAGAAGGTCTGTGGTGCTTCCGGTTTATCCTAAATGTTTTCAGTATGGAAGTCGTCAGGGATGAGTGTTTGGACAGCACTATACACCCCACAATTCCAATAAAATTGGGACAAATGCAAATTTAGGTAGTTTAACCACTGTGTTACATCATTCTGCCATTCTTGCTTAATGTATGACTTTAGTTGCTCAACACTCCAGAGTCTATGGAATGTCTATGGAAAAGTTGTTGCTTTGAAGGCAGAATATTATGCACCAAAACCTGTATATACCTTTCAGGATTTAATAGTGCCTTATGTAGGTGCAAGGTACTCATGCCATGGGCACTTACATACCCAGATACCATCAAAGATGCTAACTTTTAAAAAGCAATTAGACTCGTCAGGCCACAGGACTCATATTAGCTCTCTCCCACAGAAGTGTGTATATGTGTGTGTGAGGGATTAAAGATCGCAGCCATTCATTGTTGGTTTTTGACCTTGCTCCTTACATGTACAAATTATATTAAGGATAAGCAAATACATAAATTTCTTATCTCATACCTTTCAGAGTACCTGTCTTCCCTAGAGCCCAGCTGCATTTATTATGAAAAAAAAATTTTGTTTAGTTCTAGTGTTAGGTGCCTAATAGCATTTTATTGGACTGTGGTATGTTACTATTCTTCTCAGTTTCTCACCTACTCATAACGTCAACTACCATAAGCTCATGTGACTCTGAGGTGGTCCTCCAAACTGCCAGTGCCAATTTTGAAAAAAGAAAATGCTTTGGAATAACTTTTGATTCTATCTCAAGTACTAGAAAAGTAAATTTTTTTAGTAGGCAGTTATTGTTATTTCCTCGTTACTTTTTTAGTCACTGTGTCTTCAAGCCCATATCTTTAGTAATGCCCTTTGTAACGTATAGCCGTCCTTATTTTTTGTTTGTAAAGATGGTAATAGCAGCTGGCCGAGTAAAGTGGGTCCCCCAGGCAGTGCACCTGCAAGTAGGCCTTCAGATGAGATGGTGGATTCTGCAAATTTCATATGGAGGATGTTTCTTGCACATTGTACATTGCAAGTTAACATTTCTACAAATCAGCTGCTTAGTGAGAGAGAAAGCCTAATCTCTGAAACAGAGCCAGCTGAATTGGACTACAGCAGCTCAGAGCAGGGGAACCACAATGGCTCATTTCTGGAGTTCTCTTTGGGCCGTCGGCGGAATGATACAGGAGATCTTTTCCAGAACAAGACACTGATTACCAGCTTGAGGAATGGCAGCCGTATTAATCGTACCAGGTAAAAAATAATTATAAACCAAGCATCTCTAATTCATTTATGATGCAGCAAGGTCAGATTTGGCACTCACATATATGGATTATAGAACCAGATATAGCCCTAAATAAAAGACAAACAGTAGATATGAAGGAATAGCCATTTTCATATCTGTGCTCATGTGGGACAGTCCAGCTCATAGGGAATGGAATGTGCTCTAGACACTCAGAGTTTCCTGCTTTTTACACTCTTTGAGACATTCAAAGAGTTGGGAGGAGAGACAGCCAAGTAAAGGGCTGGTGGGAATGCATTCCATCATATTTATAATTCATGTTGGCTTTCTTGCAGTGTCCAAACAATGCTTCACCAGCTTCCCTGCCAGAAATCATAAAACATATCCTGTGAAACAGCCTTTCACAAAATTAAAGAAAGAGAGAAAATCTAGGTGAGAAATAAAGAAACAGCACACTGACTCAGAGTGAGGTTGATGGTATCCCACAGAGAAATAATTTATGCTGTTTTGAAATTTATGGGAAGAGGGCAACATAGATCATGTCCATGTCAGTCCAGTCTAAAATAAATTTACAGAAATTACACGGTTTTAGTTTTGGCTTAAGTTTACTGGAATCACAAGGGGACTTGTGTGATTAATCTATTTTTTGTACGAGTTTTTCATGTTTAATATTTAAGCAATAAAATTTAAACAGTGATTAAGACCAAATTACCACTTTCATTGACAACATAAATATATAATAGATAAACAAACACTGGATATAAACAGCTGTTACTGGTACCACCTAAGATAAGACCACTGATGACTTGATCCCAATGCCACAGGAATCATCAAAGGGTTACTGGGAAAAACAAAGTAAGTTCTGCGGATATGTATCGATGGAAACTGTCTTCTCAGGAACCATGCAGCATGACATGCTCAATAGGTACTAACTTAACCAAACATACTGTACATAGCAGCATTAAAATATTAAAAATGATTTTTAGAACAAGGTAAATGTAATTTCTTCATATTTATTTTTTCTTTTATTTTAACAAAGGTGTGACAAAGTCATTTGCTATGTGTGTACGATATGATGGTGTTGAGGTGGATGACACTTACTGTGATGCTTTGACTCGCCCTGAACCGGTGCATGATTTTTGCATTGGAAGAGAGTGTAAACCAAGGCATGTATGGCTTTTTAATCTTAACATCCACCAGAAGCTGCTGCTACAAATTCCACATGGAATTCCATATTTGTATGATAATAATGTTAAATCCTTTTTTGTAGTTTTTCAACTAAAAATAACAAAAAATAAATGAAGCTAATCTTTCTGGCATCAAGTCTTATTGGTTTACATCTTCTTTTTATGCTTACAGGTGGGAGGCCAGTAGTTGGAGTGAGTGCTCGCGGACCTGTGGTGAGGGTTTTCAATTTCGGCTAGTACGTTGCTGGAAGATGCTGGCCCCTGGTCTGGATAGTTCCGTCTACAGTGATCTGTGCACGGATGCTGAGCTAGAGCGCCCCCCAGAGCGACGTTCCTGCAAGAGCCCCACTTGTGGCCCACAGTGGGAGATGGCTGAGTGGTTAGAGGTGGTTCAACAATGACTTGCCTGTTGCTTGTTTTTCTAAGATTTAACAAAGTTAACGAACATAATATAATACATGAAAACATATTTCCTCCAGTGCTTCTTATTTCAGAAAGCTGTTGTAGTCACTATTTAATAAAAAAACATCTCTAAACTTTCCTAGACTATAAATAAATTTACATCAGTAAATTTGTATAGGTAGCACATATTTTGTATAGGCAGCAAATAGCAATAAAGTTTTTTTTTAAATTTTTTTACAGTGTCCAGCAAAATGTGGGCACAAAGGTTTAGTGACTCGTGAGGTCAGGTGCTCAGATGAAGTCAGGCCTTGTGATGAGACAACTCAGCCACCATCATCCAAGAACTGCACTGGTCCACCCTGTGATCGCCAGTGGACAGTCTCCATGTGGGGCCCGGTAAGCAGTCAAACAAGCAGACATATATTGCCTGCAGTTTTATGTTTTAGAGAACATTGCATGTTCATAGTTTAAAGACAAAGACAGGTATCAGGTATTCAGGACGGTTTGTAATTGATATTTAGTGCTCAGGTCCATGTGGACAAGGGAAGATGGTACGACATGTGTACTGCAAAACACCTGAGGGCCGTGTGGTGCCTGAATCTCAGTGTTCGCTGGAAAACAAACCATTGGCCACTCATCCTTGTGGGGACAAAGAGTGCCCACCGCACTGGCTGGTACAAGACTGGGAAAGGGTAAGCAGCTAAACTTCAAGCTCAAATAAACTTTAATGAGTTATGGGGCTTTGTCCAAATGTCAATTTAGGTTTATATCTATAAATTGTGGGCTACCACTTAAATTCTTTTTTTCCTTGTTTGTTAAGATGGAAAGCTCATTAGTGTAATCAGGTGGCGTTTTGCAGAGTTGGAACAAATACTATTACACATTCTCAAGAAATGCCAAAATGCACGGATAAATGGCAAATGATTCATTATGGGTTATTCTCAGAAATGTACGCCTTTTCTCAAAGTAAACCTCTTACCGCAGTGCAACACAACGTGTGGACGTGGCGTAAAGAAGAGGACTGTACTATGCGTCGGTATAACAGGTGGCAAGTTTCAAATCCATGAAGATGAGGAATGTAATGCTAGCAATCGACCAGAAGATGAGGACACTTGCTTTGAGCGGCCTTGTTTCAAGTGGTATACAACACCTTGGTCTGAGGTAGCTGCATGTTTTTAATTGGAAATTTGGATGTGTATTTTATTGATGGTGAACAGACATATAATCTGTAAAAAGATTTAAATATAATATCTAAAACAATTGTGGTTGTTGCTTGAATTACAGTGCACCAAGACATGTGGCGTGGGCGTGAGAATGAGGGATGTGAAATGCTATCAGGCAAAAGAACTTGTTCGTGGATGTGATCCTCTGACTAAGCCTGTTAATAAACAAGCCTGTGCATTGCAACCCTGCCCCACTGAACCACCAGGTAAAACTCCTACACTTTTATTTTTAAAAATGTTAATTTATATACTATTATTTTTCTGACAAAGTAACTGACTAATATGATGTGTTAATAACTGACCTCCATTACAGATGACAACTGCCAGGATCGTCCCAGCACCAACTGCTCTCTGGCTATTAAAGTCAATCTTTGCAGTCACTGGTATTACAGCAAGGCCTGTTGCCATTCGTGCCGGAATCAACGTTCCACCTAGCTAGTTTTCTAGGAGAAACTTAAATCAGGATTATTGGAAAATTTACAAAAACTAGAATTTTACAAATGGATAATGCAGGCAATTATTGAATATTTAGTTACCACACACAGTGGAAGACATCTTGGACTTAACACACTACATTCTTTCTTTCTTTCTTTACCTGGGTACTTTTAACTACCACTGATGTCAGTATTTTAGTAGCATTATATGTTTTATGACAGAGTCCTACAGCTATGGGCTAAATGAAGGAAAATTTAAATTATTTTGATTATTGCTTAGTTAACCATAAGTTTAAGCATCAGCATATTTCTGATCCATCAAAATGACAGTGATGATAGTCAGTATTTAATTGTACATTGGACATCAGGAAGATTTTTACATTTAAATACAAACTGGCTAATTACAGTGTGCTGATGTTTCTTTGGTATCTTATTCAACGGTTACTTGATTATTGCTTTTCTATTGTATTTATTAGCTTAAGAAGAGTTTGGATAAAGATCCCAAGTTTTCCAGTTATTTTGACTTTTTTTGTATCCAGCAGCAGGGAAGAACAAAAACCCGTTTTACTTGATTTTTTTTCTAAGACCTAGCATTATGTGTAATTGACGGTGGTACTTGAACATGTGATATTTTTAACTATATGCAGTTAATATATTGCTCATTTATGGCACAGTCCAGTTAATATACATAAAGGAGAATTTTACATTTAGGAGAAACTTACATTTCTTTACCTCTCAAAGTAAAATAAATGATATTCCATTTCAACATATTCCATTAAACAATATGCAGTCTTTGTACATCCAGTAAAATCAGTTTTTACTTTAAAAGCTCAAAATAAAACTATTGAAATATATTAATATAACTGTCTGGGTTGATTTAAAATAACAACTGCAGTTACTCAGTGAATGTAGCAACATTTAGATCATTCTGATTTTAATATGACAGTCTGTTATATTTTGTCTACTGTCATTCCAACATTATTTAGTTTTTAACTGTTGCCAATATGGCGAACAAACTAGCTGGTTGTAGTACTTGCGCCACCTGCTGGTCTACATAAAACACACACACTTGATACATAATTTGCTAATGAACGACGGAAACATTTTCCAAAAACTTGAAAGGAAATGTAAAGTGTCTCATTCCAGTCATTGTGGTGAAAACATTTTAAAAGTGTAGTTTATGACCTTATATATTTTAACACATTATAAAGGTTACACATTATCTTATTGTTTGGACCACTACACTTGTGCATGTTGTATAATATTAAAAATGAAAATAAATAATTACCTGTGCTTTTACAAGCAGCCTCTGTTCATCTGCCTCCACTTAGTGATGGTTTGTAAAGTCTGGCAGAATAACCCAGTCATCTAATCTGTATATATAAAAATTCTATATACAAATGTTTCTAATTGACCCTAGGTCATTAATTTTATTCATTCATCTTAATGCCTGCTTATTCTCTAGTTAGGGTCACAGGGGTCTGCTGGAGCCTATCCCACTGCACATAGGGAGAGAGGCAGGGATACACCCTGGACAGGTTGCCATCGCAGAGCCACACATAGATAAACCACTCGCACTCACACCTATGGGCAATTTTTCAAGTCACCAATCACCCTCATGTACATGTTTTTAAAATGTAAGGAAACTGGAGTACCCAGCAAAAACCCACACAAGCACAGAAAGAACATGTCACAGAAAAACCTGGCTTCGAACCTGGGACCTTTTTGCTGTGAGGCGACCGTGCAACACTACGTGCAACACAACACTAGGCCGCCCTCAGTAATATCATTTGCTAAAATTATTACAACTTAAGTTATAATTCCATAATTAGACGGTTTTAATTATATAGACTTTACACAAAAATACATAAATGTTCAGGGATGTATTGATAGTAGATCCTAATTTATTTTACTTTGTTGTCTATAAACTAAGTCTTTTATAAATGTCATAATTTAGTTTGTGTCACTCTTCTAAAAAAATTAAAGGAAAATTTAAACACAGAAATAATTATACACAAAGAACTACACATCTGTACTGTTGCTCACGTGTGTGACCACCTCCCTCCTCGTTATAGAACGCATAAGGTTTAGTTGATTGAAGCTGAAAATGTCTGAAGGCAGAGCTACATCTTGCTCCTTTAAGGTCCTGTAGCTTATCTTACCACCTCCATTCCCTACTTCCTGCTCTCTGGGCATAAACAGTAGGCCAGAGCATGAGGGGCAGAATATGTAGGAACGCATTGGAACAGTGGACAGAGCAGGGATATAGTTAGTCGGACAGCTAGACTTGTAAAGCTCTTTTGTTGTGAGTAGCTGACTGGAGGATAAGTGTTCTGGAAGATATATATTACTCAGTAAGCTTGGTGAGGTCTGGACAATTGGAGAACTCAGGGAACTTGGTGAGCTTGGTGGTTGTAAAGAATGTGGAAGGATTGGAAAGTTTAAGCGGCGTGCTGGACTGGATAAGGTTTTTGCATAGTCAAGTTTCTCCACCTCCCCCTTCTCCTTCTTCCCCTCATCACTCTTACAGCAGTAATACTGAAAGAAACAAGAGAAAAGGGGAAGAATATTTTGTTTTACATATCTCCAGTCCATTACAGGGCTAGCAGACAAACAACTACATAACTACACTCCTATAGGCAATTTAGAATCACTAATCACCATAATGTACTAATTTTTAGACTGTGGGAGGAAACCAGAGAACCAGCAGTAAACACACGAAGCTCAAGAAGACCATGCAAGCTCCGCACAGAAAGACCCATTGCCCCGTAATCAAACCATGGATCTTTTTGCTGTAAGGAGACCGTGCTAACAACTATGCCACTGTGCCACTATTATCTGCCACTAATGCCATCATGTCATTATTATAAATTTTTATTGTTGTTTAGCTTCAGAAATGATATGTTTATGACACAATTATTAGATAGTGCTCTAGTGGAAAATGTTTGTTCACCTGCAGCCTACAGCAACACAGCACTGTAACAATAGTCAATAAAATGACTGCAGCTATGATTCCACCTGTGATGACCACTGCTCCTGCTGTCATTCGCAATCCTCTCCATCAACCACCTGCACATTCAGAAAATAGAAGCAAGAATTGGGAAAAAAATTCCTGCATCTTTTGATGTGTGCAAGAACCCAGTTTCTAAAAATGTTTTCTGCATGACTTGACAGGAACAAAGCGCTAAGTTGCAAACGGGTCAAGTATTGAACACTACCAGAATCAAAGTTCTGAGAGCTTGTTGGTGCCTCTGCACACTGGACAGTATGTTTTGTAAGCTGCAGACTTATAGCGCACCTACGAGACACCTGGCAAGGACCTGACCTTTCAGTGCCGTGTGGTGTCCAACACATTCTGGTGTTCCCTTACCCCGCATGTAAATGAAAGGCAATGTCTGGTGCTACCAGGGCTTGTTTCTGGGTTCCGCTTATGAGCCACATATGGGACAGGAAATTAAGTGAGGCTGTGGGCCGGTCTTAAGCTAAAAAGCTACTCATTGTAAGTATGCTGTGCTGTCTATGCTGCAGTGCATGGAACGGTAGCTTGGGTAGTGCAATCTTTTATAGTGTTTCAACACAGCTCCTGATGATGAATGTCTAAAGGGTTACATGTACTTTATGTTTATATCTTGGTTCCCCTGAGGAAACAAGATGCTGCATCTTGTGCCTATATCATTAGCAAGCATGTTTATGTACTTCAGACCAAAGATTAAAATACTGTAATTGGATGCTTACTTTTGTATTTTATGGTCACTTACATCACCGTGCCCATGACACAAATTGCTGGTGACATGTTTGCTTCCCGAATGGTATGATTTCACTTATGCTTCAGTGTCTTGTTCCCTCTGGGAACTGAGGATGCATACATAACCTTACAGACTTTCTTAATGTCAAAACAAGAGCCACGGTTACTTATAAGTACATTTTCCTCATTGCTTTTGGTCGCTTAAGTAACCAACAGGACCTTGTTCATTTATCTTCTATACCCGCTTATTCACATTTAATTTATTCCATTAAATTCTCATATTTTTTTTTTTCGAATTTAATGTTTAGTCAATGACATCAGATTTACACACCATATAATAAATATATAGGCTATATAAAATAAATTTACTAGATGTATTAAGAGTTAATTTATGTGATTTATTATTAATTTTCCTTTATAGTAGTCAAATTATGGTTCTAATTCAATAACCCTAAATCATTTGTATTGATTTTTTAATGTAACACGTTTACGATAAATGTAATAAATATAAAGGAGACATAAAAAATATTATACATATATATACATATATATAGTGAGAGAAAGAGAGAGAATATTTTTAAAGAATGGATCATTTTTTTTACCTTTCAGAAGATCCAGTTAGGTGATTGTTAGGTGTTGTTACTTTGACTGTCCGCCCTTGGGGTGTCTGTTATCTGATTTCCGCTTCAATAATTTCTATTTCACTGAATTTAGTCTACTCTTACTTTATATTTACAGCAATATACACGACAAACATTTTAAAAAATCAAAGCGTGAAATGAAATAATACGTGTACTTGCTATACGTGCTATTACTATTCCTTTTTTACTGTTTAATGTTTTATTGCTATCAAGAACGAGCTGCACGCGACACACGGCTGAATATCCTGTGGTACAAAACGATTAGCTTAGCATTCATCTGACAGTCCACAGTGCGCGAAGCTCCGGCGACTCCTTGAGCGCGTGTGCTTCAAGCTCAAAAAAATATGGCACTGCTTAGACACGCATGTGTGAGCAATCCAGTCACTTCTGGTTAAAATAAAATCGTTTTCAGACATAAGTGTCATTATGAAAAAAAACCAAGTCTATAATAATAAGTTATTACATTTAATTGCCACCTACTGCATAAATAGCCATCTTATACACTAAAAAGGCAGCTTTGTAAATGTATTTTTACAAGAATGTTTTAGGGAAATACAAAAAGCATCAATAGATTTGCTAAATAAAACACACCATCACGTTAAATGAATTAACACCACACTTGAAATCTTTATCAAGTCCAAAACATTGGAAATGTTTGATTAAACACTACAAACATGCATGCGTGCATCTTCTGCATCTTCTGCACATCTGCGGAAAAATGTACATGCACACAAACCTATAGACAGAGAATGTGCACTATCACAAAGCAGGACAGACAGATTTTTATTGCATGAATTATTAAACATGCAAATATTAAGGGAAGCTGAGATTTCAATGTATTGTACAGACAAGGTTGTGAAATTTTTATTCATGGTTTTACTCACTCTCTCATATTTCACATTCAGCTCAGCAAGATCAATTTAAAAAAAAGTATAGAAGATTTTAAAACACAGTAGCAGCTTTTCGTGATAATGGGAAAATCACAAATGCTGTTTTTATACATTATATACACTAATTTGGTTTTATTTACTTAAATACATATTTTTACACTTTGATGTGCATGCTTTAAAAATAAAACATTTGAAATACACTATTGCCAAAAGTTTGTGGTCACCTGACCACCACAAAAACAATAATTTCAAACATCTTATTACAAATGTATTTCATTCATTCATTCATCTTCTTTACCCGCTTAATTCCGAATCCGGGGTCACTGGGGTCTGCTGGAGCCTATCCCAGCGCACATAGGGCAAAAGGCAG
>JAOTQW010000021.1:4887704-4912629 GCA_026260075.1 Sisor rabdophorus
CCCGTGACCCTGGATTCGGGAATAAGCGGGTAAAGAAGATGAAATGAAATGAAATTTTAAATTACAATTTTAAGTTTTCTGGAACATGTTTATTCTAACAGACATCCTTTGCATGTTTATTGACAAGTTGAGTAACCTCATCATGCCAAAGGGCGACTAGACCACTCCTGTGTTTAGGCTTTCTACACACCAAACATCTCTTTAAGGTTGTAGATGTCTATGTTTCTATTCCTGGTCTTCAAGCTGTTGCATTTAGCTTTTTTTGTCTCGGTTTATGCATATGTTTTTTGGCCTATGTGTATTTATTTATTTGTACCACATTTGGCAGGAACTCTTACTGTCTTACTGTTATTGTTGTGTGTCTAGGTCTGAAATGTAGTGAAAAATGCCAAAATGGGGGTACGTGCATGGCTACTGTAGATGGAAGAGGAGAATGCAAGTAAGTATATCTTAGCAAGTATTTAAAATGTTTTTAAATAAGTTGACTTTAGGTAAGAAGTAACCTATGTTGTTTTTTTTTTTGCTGAATAGTTTATATTTATAATATGAACATGTATTTTTAAATTAAGTAAATGAACTCTGACTGCACTGGTTTTTATGAAAAAATCTATCCCAAAGTAAACTACATATATGCTAAAAACACAAAAACTACACATTCTTTTAGATATAAGAAACTGCAATTAGTTTTTGTAAAAGTTTATCCCTAAATGTATAAAAAATGTCTGCTGGAACTCTCTGACCAATATCTGACCTGACCCTGAAAACGCCATTTCATTAAGCACATGTTCTTGATGAGAAATGGTTGGCTAATAGTGATGACGTTGATAAAGGGAGGGGAATTTGGCATTTTCTTGTCTTGCTGTTTGTGCCTCTCAGTCTCAAAAATGCTCTAAGCCCCAAATCTTGTTTCTGATTTCTTTTATAAAACGACAGCTGGGGTTTGCCAGAACCCCAGAATCATTGTTCTCCCATCCAGATTAATTTTGTGTGACTAATCTGTGTCAGGCTTCCCAGAATGCCTATAACCCCCCCTCTAATGCAACCCTGTCCCCACTTGGGTGTTTTGTCCCATTCTGAATGGCTATTCTTTGATTTATATTAGGGGGACAGATGGCAGCAGAGTGTAATTGGACTGGATGTTTTCATAATTGGCAACAATTGAGTCAGAGAATATAAAAAGCAAACTGCCCTGGAGCGCATACCTTTACTCTCCTGATTGAAATGAAGAAATAAGGCCTGATAAAATTGCCGCTGGCTGTGCGTAGCGTTTTAACTGGGGTTTTTGATTGTTTGTTTTGTTTGTGCACAATCGGGATACCAATGTGGGCTTCAATTTTGGACAGTTTTGCAGAGTGCAGAAGTGTCTTCTTTCTCGTTATCAGCATTATCTCTTTATCAACATTATTGGTTAAAAATAGGGCTTGCAGCTATGTTCCTGGCTTCCTTTAGATGGCGTATACTGTGTCATGCTGTTGGGCCATGTCTTATTTCTGTCTGGCAGTCTCTCTGCTGCAGACAAGTCACAAAGCAACTATTGTAGCAGTATGCAGTCAGACTCCTTTAATTAAGCAGTGAGATAGAATGAGGGCTGCTCCACGCAACCTTAAAAATGCTTGGTTACCATGTTCTCTGCATTTTGAGTGTTATTTAATAGCTAAAAGTAGACAGTTGTTTGTTCGCAATACACCAGTTTCATGGGTCAGTCCTGACCATTCTTTACTGTTATCAAATGACTCCATTGTGCATGCCCTGTAAATGCTTGGGGATAGTCATTACATTCAAAGCTTTTAGTTTAGCTTTTATATGTTGGCAAGCAAATGTTTGTTGGAATTTGACAGGTTTGTTCTTGCTTTATTGGTGAATCACTTTCGGGGAACAATGAACTGAAAGGTTGTTAGTTTAATGCAAATAGGAGGATTTTGGTTTGACAGCTCTATGGCACACTTGTTTTATAAAACTAACCACAATAAAATGTTAAATTCCTATTTTTCAGAACATGTATTTGCTTTTATTTCTCCACGAAGAACCAATATAATGTGTGTAAAAAATAGTTCTGACACTTTATTAAAGAGATCATTATAGTTATTTGCACATGTATAAACAGGCTGAAAAACAGCACAGGAATGGGGTTTTGCTAATGGCTATATTCATTAAACAACCCATTAAACATATTGTACTGCTTTTAGAGAAAGAATTTACTTTTTGAGGACAGCTTAAAATATATAAATATTTTTAGCTAGCCGTATATACTAAAGATTATACTTTTTGCAAAGTTTATCAGGAATGCCAAGGCCACAAATCTGGTGCTCTGTATCTGGTGCTCAGCAGGGCTGAACTCTGTATCTGGTGCTCAGCAAGGCAAATCTTTGCTTTAAGTCTTAGAAAGCTGCTACATCAGTTGAATTCTGTTAAATCTACAGCAGTGGACAAGGATGTAATGCCTGGAAAAAACAAGTATAGTATCTGATAAAGAGATAGAAGACACAGGGCTTTGATAGGATGTGAAGGCGTTGATAACCCTCAACCTGACAAGCACCTGACTCTAAAGCTAACCAAGCCTCTGCTGTAGACAACTTCCAGCTTTACTTAGCAAGAATAGAGTTTAAATCCAGCTGCAAAAACAGGCATAGGCTTAATACGTGATCCACAGCATAGCATTTACTAAATGTAATATAGATAAGACCAAGCACTGAGTTTAAATAATTATAATCTTTAATTTCTTTACAAGGCCGGCGCAGTGGCATAGTGGTTAGCACAGTCGCCTCAAAACAAGAAGGATACCGGGCATGGGGTCTTTGGGAGTTTGCATGTTCTCGCACTTGCGTGGGTTCTTTCCGGGTGCTATGGTTTCCTCCCACAGTCCAAATACATTAGATTGATTGGTGACTCTAAATTTTCCAGAGAAGTAAATGTGAGTCTAAGTGTTTGCTTGTCTGTGTGTGGCCCTGCGGTGGGCTGGCAACTTGTCTGGGGTATACCCCTGCCTCTCGCCCTATGCGGCCTATGAGTTAGGCTCCAGCGAGCCCTCTAACCCAGAGTTAGGGAATAAGTGGATATAGAAAAAGAATTAATTTCTTTACATAATATTGATTCATTCATTTTCTATACCCGCTTATTCCCGTAGTCGGGGTCACGAGGTCTGCTGGAGCCTATCCCAGTGCACATAGGGCGAAAGGCAGGGGGTACACCCTGGACAGGTCGCCAGACCATCACAGGACTACACATAGACAACCACACACATTACATTCACCCCTATGGGCATTTTGGAGTAAATTTTTGGACTGTGGGAGTAACTGGTGTACCTACACAAGCGCCAAGAGAACATGTAGACTCTGCACATAAATACCCAGTGCCTGGGAATCTAACACAGGAGTTTGCATGTTCTGAACATGCTTGCATGGGTTTTCTCCCACAGTCCAAATAGAATAGAATAGAATAGAATTTATTTGTCCCAAGCTGGGCAATTTCTTATTTACAGCAGCAATAAAAATACAAATATTAAATACAAAGATGTGATGTAGTTCTTCTGCTTCCCTGGTCATGTATGTGTGACATGATAATGTAATATAAACTGATAATGTAATGTAAAAAAAAGTTTCATGCTTGTGTGTTCGGCTCGTTTGGGGGCCCACAAAAACCTTTACCCTTCAAAGGAATTGTTGATCACATTAGCTACGCATGGAGATTTGCTCCCCTAATCGTGTATCTAAGTGAATTGTTCTCTCTTTATGTCTGTATGGGTACTTGTATGATGTATTGATTATAGATTTGATGCTGTACATAGTTGCACTAACACAGTTTATTTGAAGTTCTCTCTTTTCTCTAACTTCTACTTGTACAAAAGGTTTAAATTACAAATTCAAAAATTATGTTTGTACAAACATTTGTGTGTATATAAAGTCATGTTCATCTGCTAAGCAGCCACTTAAAAATCTGTGGAGAACTTGTCAAGAAAACAATCAAAACCTCAAACACTGAATGCTCTATTTGGATCAGTACAGATTATTAAAAGTGCAAGTGTGTAAACAGCTGTAAAAACACATCTGTACATATTTAACTTTGAAATATATTTGTTTAATGTAGCTGAACAAATGTGACTTTCAAGTAGCGGCATGTGTGGGTTAAAAAAAATCAAAGCAGTAACTGTATTGGTTCATGGCCATCTATGATAAGTACTGTATGAAAGCAACCTCTTGTCTTTCAAATGTTTCAATGTGAGCTTTGTTTACATGATCATGGATGAGTTCCTCTCTGTTCCCCTCTGCATTCAAATACAGGAAATGCACTTTTAGAGCCAGGATGAACTAGAAGGTCGTGCTTATTTCCATATCACTAGAGAAAGCTTAGGTCTTATCTGATGCACTAGTTTCAGAAACAGATAGTGTTCATGTTATATGTAAAAAATGTTTGTATTAATATATAAATTACATAAAAATAGTTAAGCTTATGTTAGGTTCTGTGGCGGCTCTGTTTCTGTATGCACAGCTGGGCAAAAAAAACTGCATTGCTTTATTTGAGTCCTTTGACTTGAGCCATCCGTCTGTGATTACTATACAGGTATTCACCCTGCCAGGTACCACCTATGCATATCTACTGTCTGTGGTTTAGGCCATTCAACTGTAGTAGCAGCTGCTTCCAGAAATACCACACACCACTTCCAAATGTTGTGATGCAGTGTGAAAAAAAAAAATCCTTATTTTGCATATCATGTCCTCGTGCTAAGTGTCCAGTACAGTTTTATACATCCAAGGCATTCTGGAAGCATGCGTGGAAACAGTAATGTATTCCCCAGACTTGCAAAACCTTCAGGAGCAGCATTCATTAAATTAGTATACAGTTTCTAATGCCTGCCTCTTGCTTGATCCTTGGAGTTGCTGGCCTTTCCCATGGGGTTCTTCAGTAACAGGGATAAGTTTGCTTGTCTCTAATGAACACCAACAGATGTGGTCTTGCAGGATCAGGCACCTTAAGTGATTACAGAGGGAAGCACAAGGCTATTGTTACCTAAAGATATAACAAGGTGTTCAAACACTCCACTGCAGCAAAAACTAAGGTTTGAAGAGCACTATGAGTTTTGTTCTAGTTTTACTTTAAGGCATACAAATCCAGGTCAATGGTAATGGCACCAAAACTAACATCACATATCACCTTGTTGTGTGTATAGAAAAAAATGACTTAACTTGAAGCAGTTTCATTATGTTTTATAATAATTTTCCTCTTGGTTAAAAAAGGAGCTCAACTGTGAAAAGAAATCCAAGTTAGAGTTAATGTGTGAGATCAAGCCTGAGATCTTTACTGTACTGATAGCAGATGGCAGATTGAGCTATGGAGGGAGGAAACCCCCCTGTATTTCATCTGGTTAAGAGGTCAGGTGTCAGCAAAACATCTGCTCTCGCCTGACCGCACGTTGCAATACTGGCAAAGACCTGTTGTTATGGGCTACGGGTGGCCACATAGAATTTCATCACATAACAGAAAACAAAGATTTGGATATGTTACATAGATAATATAATAATAACTATCATTAGTAAGGTGACTGTCTTAAATTGTGGCAAATAAATAACGTTTGTTTTGATCACTTAGATTTTTTATCATGGAAAAAAAATGCATGATTTGTGTGCAACCACAACTATTTTCCATTACGCTGCAAAGCAAATGAACTGTTAAAATACAGTTTAAATGCCTTTAGTCTCTAACTCAAACTGTGGTTTTACTGCCAAGATAAATTTTGTACTTCATTGTCAAGCTTTTGCTAAGACTAAACTGACCGCATTTACTGGCTAAAAGAGTTTTTGTGCGTTTCCATTTTTTTAAATAAAGGCAAGTAGGCATGACTATGTATTTAATGGATTTTAACTCATGCCACTCTCCTAAGAGAGTGGAGTGTTTACCAGGCTGGGCAAGTGCAAGTAAAGTTTTCAAAGGCGGTGCAATTTTTCACTTGTTTTTGTGAAGTGCGTCTGCCAGAAGTCTCCACTGAGAAGTGCTGTCAAAGATGCAGGGAAGAGTGAATTTTAAGTGTAAACAGTCACATTCCTCACTTACCAGCCGTCTGCCCTCAGACTCTCTGTAAAAAATCTCTTAAACCAGACAACATATCTTTCATTGTAGACATGCTAGAAATGTTTGTTTTGTAGAACCTGTTGTTTTGTTGTCCTGTCAAGCACTTGACAGTAGTGCTTTAAACTAACATTGTTCTGTTAATGCTGATTATGGAAGCAAAATCCCAAACTAAGGATATTAAAAAAGTAATGCATACAAGGTATTGGTAAGATGGTCAAAGTTGTAAAATGATTTCTAAAACCTGAGCAGGGCCCTTAACCACAACTAGCTTACAGTTGTATATTAGAAATAAATATATGTCGCTCTGGATAAAGGTGTCTGCCTAATGTCTAAAATGTAAATTATTAATTAGATTAAAGATTTTTTGATGAAGACATAGCCGAAGGGTTCACAAGTTTAAAATATAAAAAGAGTTTTAAAAAATTAAGGTGCACAGTTGAGTGAATTGGCGGGAAACTGTATAAAGTTTAAAAACCTAGGCTCTGAAAATTAATGATGGGGAAAGTAGAAGTTTGATAGCTAAAAGCTTAATCAGAGGGGAAGCAAGCGACCAAAGCGCATTCAGTCTGACTCTTGAATGGCAGCAGAAACAATGGCTCTTCTCATTGAGTTTTTCAGCAGGGATACTATTCAGGGACTTTCAGCCTCAGCCACCATATTTCAGGAGGGAAGTGAAGAGTGTGGGTGGGTGGAGGGTGTAGTGTACTAGGACCAGCAGCTGTTGTGCTCTCATTAACATGCGCACCTGCTTCTGAAGGCAGCTATATAGTGCCTGCACATACACTACCATACAGGCTACAGAACATAGACTATCAATAGCTTGTCTATGAGTGACAGATTATGAGCCCTGATAAAGGACTTAACAGTGGCATATGATTGTAAATAAAATCTGAACTCTTAAAGCACAAAAGCCTTGACAATGAGACAGACTGGCTATATTTTTATACTAAACTAAAAATATATTAACCATGGTATGACGATTTTCTCTTGCATCACAGTTTGTGGCAAGTTTTATAACTGTTCCTTTCTAAAAAGTGGTGGCAGTGCCAAAGCTAACAGTGAGCCAAAAACAGAAAAGTTATTACAAGCAGAAGAAGTACAGCTCTTACTGTTTTTTTTATTGGGTTACCCATACTTGGCACTATTGTCTGTGTTTCTATTCTTTGTTAGTGTTGTTGCTTTCCAAATTATGGGCAAGAAAAGAAAAAACACAACCTTTCCCTCCAGGCTATAGACCCTGTTGCGATCAGACACCAAACCACTATGTACTGCCTGTCCTCAGGCTCCAAAGGTGTGGTTTCAATGTTCGATGAAGGTTGTTTCAGAAAAAAGAAGCTCTTTGTGTAACCTAGGCAAATTGGACAAGTGCGTATGCCCAAGCCAGCCCCTGTTAGCAAGTCTGCATGGATCTTTTTTTCTTTTACATTGTTTGCCTGTTCATTCCCTTTATGCTCATAGCTCTTGATTGATGTTAGGATGAGCTCCTACTGCAGAGAATACACACTATTGAGGAGGTGGAAGCAGGCTTTGAAGTTCTCATAATGTTAGCCCTGGGTTCAAAGACTCTGGTATAGGCTTTGCCTTGTCCTTTGAGTGAAAGGTTGGTGGAGGAAAGCTTAGGTATGCAGAAATTTCCTACTGAGTGCTGATGATTGGTGCCTTTCATGCAACAGTTTTAAACAGGATTAGAAGTACAAGCCAAAATTTGAGCTGTGTAAATTTCCATTGTATTAAAATCATTTTTTTAAGTTCTGGGTTTCTTCTAAATGTTGATGGTCTATAAATGCCAACTATTGCTTTGCTGATAAAATGTAAAACACATATTCACCATTTGTGCTTTGGTTATTTATGCAATAATAATATTTATTTATTATATGAGGCTTTATATTGAGGCTCTTTTATACTCTAGAATTGTGTGTTTGGGTGGTAGTGGTTAGCACATTCGCCTCACAGCAAGACGTTTGTGGTTTTAATTCTCGGGTCTTTCTGTGTAGTTTGCATGGGTTTCCTCTTGGTACTCCAGTTTCCTCTCACAGTCCAAAAACATGTGGCCCTGCGATGGCCTGTCAACCTGTCCAGTGTGTACCCCTGGTTACCAATAGGCGCTATGTGTGCTGAGACCCTGGCAGTCCCTGGTGACCCAGAGCTAGGGAATAAGCCACTTAGAAAAATGCTTGAATTGTGTATATATGTGTATAAACGGAAGCCTCAGTACCTATCTACCATTTTGGCTTTAAGACTAATAGCCATGTAATAGTTTCTTTTTTATGGTTCCTCTTAAAACCATGCATTCAACACTAAAAAGATTTGTTAAATAAGATAATTATCTGTTTTCTCTAACAGTAAAATGTCACAGCACTTGCATTAACAGTTGGATATGATTACATTTTCATTTCCATTTTTAGAGTTTTCCATTTTTCAATTTTTATCCACTATCTTAGTTTCTATCTTAGATATTTTATACCAAACATTTA
Organism: Sisor rabdophorus; assembly: GCA_026260075.1. Taxonomy (NCBI): domain Eukaryota; kingdom Metazoa; phylum Chordata; class Actinopteri; order Siluriformes; family Sisoridae; genus Sisor; species Sisor rabdophorus. Next base: position 4,896,242 of record JAOTQW010000021.1, read on the forward strand.
AGTCATTGTTTAGTTGATTTTTGGTCTGTTTTTTAGGTGTCCTGACAAATTTTTAGGTGTGGCTTGCCAGTTTTCCAACCCATGTCTGTCAAATCCTTGCCGGAACGGAGGCGTTTGCCAGTCAAATATCCGTGACAACAAAGTGGACTTTGTCTGCCGATGTCCATTTGGTTATATGAATCCCCTATGTCTGACTCCCACTGACAACCCATGCCTAAGCTCCCCTTGTGGAAACGGAGGGACATGTGAGCTGACCAGTGTCCACAAATTCAAATGCAAATGTTCTCCAGGCTGGACTGGTAAGAATGCAGAATTTTCTATCTCCTGGAGTAGTTTGTTTTTAGGGTGGTTCTCCATACCACGCAACAGAGGGAGTATGATATTTAGTGATCATGTACTTTACAATTTGTACAGGTAAAAACTGCCAGCAGGCAGACCCTTGTGCCTCAAACCCTTGTGCCAATGGAGGTCAATGCAGTCCATTCGATTCTCATTACATCTGCACTTGCACAGCCTTCTTTACTGGCGAGACTTGCAAACAAGATGTTAATGAGTGTGCTCAGATCCCATCTCCCTGCAAAAATGGTGGCATGTGTGTAAACGAAGTAGGCACTTATCGCTGCAACTGCCTAGTCGAATACACTGGGAAACATTGTGAGACCCTATACCAACCTTGCAACCCATCACCATGCCATTACGGTGGAACCTGTGTCCAGATTGGAGAAACAAACTACGAGTGTTCCTGTCTTCCAGGTAGAATTATCATTCTAGAATTATGGTTCACTTACTGTCTATGGGCAGTGCCAACTTTTGGCTTCTTTGGCTTCTTCTATGGTTACTTTTTTGTATCAAATATTTGCAAGACAAATAATAGCAACCCTCATTGTCAAACACTGATGACAGAGATTTATAAGAGCAAACTGGCCTTTGTAATGACATTTTAGTGTCAGTGTTTCCGACCAGTGTGGGACTTTGGCTAGGCTATCTTTCCCAACATCCGCTCCTCAATTTGATGTAAGTTCACCCTGTTTCTGTGTGTGTGTCAGCAGGAAAGCATTAGCGCTTATCATGAGGAAGTGTCTAAAGCTCTGTATCCTCACAGTGTTTTATCTGGATTAAGAGAACATGAAAACATGGCTTTTACACACGTAGTTATGAATTTGAACAGATTATCTCAAGATGGCCAAATACACAGTATACTAAACCCTGATTAGGGAGCATGGTTTTTCTAGATGGGATTAGATTTTTTGGGATTAGTAGATAGGATTAGATTTTTTGGGGATTAGTAGATGGGATTCATTTTTTGGATGCTTTTTTTATGCATCAGAATTTAGAATGTGGTTCTCGTATCATTTAAATTTTTTTTGTTCTGTTTTTCTTTCCTTCCATCTTTGTCCAGCTATATGGGTGACAGTGACTCCAAAAAAATTAGAGATTTGTGTACATATTGTTTAAAATAGATGTAGTATACTCTAATGCAGAACTTGCAACTTAATAGCATGCTCTTTCCTACTTACAGTAGTTCAGCCAAATTCTGTTGTTTTTGCAATATATTTTCAGTTATTATTACTGTCTTATTATGTAACAGTGAGACAAAATGTTTTTATATAATATTTTGTTAAAGTCAAAGGAAACTGTGGTTGTTGTCAGTTGAATCTGTTGTCAACGGCGTCTTTGCCTGAAGACCTGCCGCTGCAGTTCTTCCCAGAAAACAAAAACAGTCCAACCACAAGACTTTCAACCACCCATTTAATATGTAACAGTGGGTTTCTGCAACACTGTATCCCCATGTTTAAGCTAACAATTATTTAACAAAAACCAAAAATATTCAAATTAAAAAAATTAAATGTTTAAATTTTATCTTTGCAACAGTTAAACTAATAACTTTTACGAAAATGCAAGTCTAGGAAGTAACCTTTTGGCTTTTTAGGTTTTAGTAGTCAAAACTGTGAGGAGAACATTGATGACTGTCCAGATCACCGTTGCCAAAACGGAGGAACTTGTGTAGATGGGGTGAACACTTACAACTGCCAGTGCAAACCAGAATGGACAGGTATTTTTTTATGATTTGACATATTATAAGCAAAAAAACTTTAGGGTTTTTAGCCTGCTTAATTTGGTTACATTTATTCAGCCTGTATATCTTTTGGTTCTTGTGTTTCCTGATAGGTCAGTTCTGTATGGAGGATGTCAACGAGTGTGACCTGATGCCTAACTCCTGTCAGAATGGTGGTACTTGCCTGAACACTCAGGGAGGATACAATTGCGTGTGTGTAAATGGCTGGTCAGGCGATGACTGCAGCAAGAACATTGATGATTGCGTTGATGCCGCCTGCCATACAGGATCGACTTGTCATGATCGTGTTGCATCCTTTTTTTGTGAATGTCCACCTGGACGCACAGGTGTGCTTTAAAAGCGTATCCCTATTATTTTTAAATCGCTAAATAGAATCTGAATGAAACCAGAAGTAATTTATGGATGGGTTAAAATGGCCTTTTTAAAAATACAATTATACATTAGTACATTTTCATTTAATGCAGGGTTGCTGTGCCACTTGGATGACGCATGTATTAGTAACCCTTGTCAGAAAGGCTCAAACTGTGACACCAACCCAGTCAATGGCAAGGCTATCTGTACCTGTCCTACAGGGTACTTTGGTTTAGCCTGTGACCAGGATGTCGATGAATGCTCCTTGGGTAACCATTTAACACCTTTTGTGTGTCTTGTAAAAATAAAAATAGTTTATTTATGTTGCTCAATATAAAATTTTAGCCCTTACATCTAATATTATTTGTTTGTAATCATGGCTTCTATAAAAAAAAAATAATGGTGTTTTTAACAGGTTCAAACCCATGTGAACATACTGGAAAGTGTCTGAACACCAAAGGTTCTTTCCAGTGTAAATGTCCTCAGGGCTATGTAGGGGCTCGTTGCGAACTTGACGTCAATGAATGCATGTCCAGCCCATGCCAGAATGATGCTACTTGTCTGGACCAGATTGGAGGCTTCCAATGCATCTGTATGGCAGGTAAAAAAGTGGAAAAGTAAATCTAGACAAACAAATCATTCATGATAATGTGTTACCTTAAAATGACAGTACATTAAAATGCCTTGTTTGTGTATCTTTAGTTTGGTTAGAAAAATAAATCTATTCACATCACTAAGCCATGTTGAATTCTTTGGCTAAAGCTGAAGTCTATCTCTGTGTGCTAATTGGCAGGTTACGAGGGAGTCTATTGCGAGATCAATACGGACGATTGTGCTAGCATGCCTTGTCTTAACAATGGGAAGTGTATTGACAAGATCAACAACTACCAGTGCGAGTGCCCCACAGGTAGGCATAATTTCTGTGCAGCACAGAGAGAAAAAAAAACATGCCTCCAGGCTGGATTAGCTAGTTGAACCTAAATTGTTAAAAGAAATTCTGAAAATGTTTTTATTTCTAAATGTGGAAAGTAAAGAATACAAGAAACTACACAATTATATGTGTAAGCATATTTGTGTCACCAACTTACATATTAAGGAGAATATCCAGTTAAATACTATAATCAGTTATAGTATGTATTAGGTATAAGGCTTGTTTCTGCATTGCTTTTTAAAAAATGAATTGATTCTAAATTAAAAGGCATGACATAAATGCAGATTTAAGGACTGTTGCAAGGAAAATCAACCATTTCTTGTCAGGCTGAATGCATTTTTAATACAGAGGTATTCATGCATAAATACTAGGGTAATCAAGGTATGGTTCCAGGATTTTGTATTCTGGGGGGCAGAGAGGCCTGTGGGGTCCCTGAGCAAAGTGATTGGGAGTTGTGAGGTACGGTATCGCTGGGGGAACAGAGTCTGGGCCACTCTACTGTGTCTTCAGATGCAAATTAGAGCTCTGTTCAGAATGAAGGGCAGGGTTGCTTTTGAATAGCCTACATGGCATAAGAGACCATGGCAACCACAATGAAACTTGAAATGTGTTATTTTTGAGGACTGAAGGAAATCCTTGTTGAATTGTTAGGTAGAGCATTTTGACAAAGAATTTCCACTGGGATGAGCACTGGAGCAATTTACACTACAGCAGATGGTTAAATCCAATTTTGGGCAATTACGATATTTGATAATTTAAATTGAACATATGGGGTTTTAAAATGGAGTCTGTGAAGAGATTGTATTTGTGTGATAATTGTAACTATAACTGTTTAGCTAGTTGATGCTTGAAAGATGAGCCCAACTGAATAGCTGTAGGTAGCAGAGATCTTTTGGGCGGTGAAAAAGCAGGAAGGGGGCCAAGAAAGGATGAGAGAATGCACATTGTGATAAAAAAGTTTTTCAGGACAAAAGAAGCAACCAGTGCAGCTTTGCATTTCATTGAATAGACTGCTTCTTTTGTCTGCTGCCCTTGGTCAGGAGGCCTTGGAAGGATTTTTTTTCAACCCCCTTTTTTAACAACCACCTCTCCTCCTACATATAAAGATTTATTGAATACTTAGTTTTTAATGGAGGAACAGGGCGAGATCGAAAAATTACCATGTGCTGTGTAGACATGTTAATGAAGCAACCCTGGGGATTGGGTAGATGAGTGTGGTGGAATGAAGTAAATGTGATTTGGAGAGATCATCCTAAAGATACTCTATTTATTATCCCCCTTTTACCCTTTCTACCCCCTCTCTTTCTCAATCCTTTTTTACTTTGCTTCCCAGGATATTCTGGGAACCAGTGCCAGGTTGACGTCGATGAGTGTGCCAGTACGCCATGCAAAAATGGCGCCAAATGTATCGATGGGCCAAATATGTACACCTGCCAGTGCACTGAGGGTATGACACATTTTTATGTTTTATGTTCACTGTTAATTACAGAGTTAGGCATTCATTTACACATTTTTGTGGGTCATATATAAAATATTGTAAAAAAAAAATAAGTCATAAAAAGTAGTGAATTTCTTAATGTAAGCATTATATGGGCTACAATGTTATGCTATATTATAGAACTTTCCTTTTGTGCTTAAAATTAATAATAAGGCAATGAGCTCTTAGCAAACATGCAAACAAGCGGGTTCGCACATCTGAGTAATTTAATTTACCTCCTTTCTATTACCATATTACAGAAAAGCTCTGATTTACATTTACTGCATTTGGCAGACACTTATCTATACATTTATTTTGAATGACCAGAATTACTACATTTATCACTTTCATACAACTGGGCAAGTGGAAGTTAATGGGCCTTGCTTTAGGGCCCAGAAGCAGTAACATGGTGGTATTCAGAAATCAGACCTCTAATCTTTCAATTATCTGTCTTAACCCTGCACTATTACTATGATTGTGGATGCAAAAATCTTACTTATAGCCAGGGATCAATATTTTTGAAGCTTGGAACGCATCCAGTATAAAAGATCATGCTAATATAACCTGTTATTTATTGTCCAGGTTACACAGGGCAGCACTGTGAGGCTGATATCGATGAGTGTCTGTCTAATCCATGTCACTACGGAACCTGTAAGGATGGCCTGGCGAGTTTTACCTGTCAGTGTCATTTAGGCTACTCCGGTCGACTGTGTGAAGCGAACATCAACGAGTGTCTCAGTCAGCCATGTCAGAATGGAGGCACCTGTCAGGACCGGGCAAATTCTTACCTGTGTGTTTGTCCTATAGGAACCTCAGGTGGGGAATAATCTAGAAATCTGTTACCTAATTTTGTTTTGATAGTGATGTTTACTCCAACACTTACACATACTGTATAAATAAACATCTACAGGAGAACAGAAATAATTTTTTTACAATCTCACTGCAGTTTAATTGTTAATAAGCAGTTAATGAAATGTTTGTTTTAGGATTATTTTTTTAAATGTGGATTTTAACTGATTTACAGGTGTTAACTGTGAGATCAATCTGGATGACTGTAAAAGCAACCCATGTGATTACGGCAAGTGTATTGACAAGATCAATGGATACGAGTGTGCCTGTGAGCCAGGGTACACAGGTCAGTTACTTTTGGAAAACCACAGGTCACCTCTACTACAGTTTACTGTTTAGTGATTGATTAATACCAGAAATATTCAGAAGTGATTGATTAATACCAGAAATATATAAAACAAACCTTCACTAAGTCAGTAACAGAATATCACTCCAAATTAATTGCGATTGGGTGCTGACAAAGGCCTCCCCTAGGTGAGTTTGCTACAAACAAGGGTGTGGAGGGACAGCTGGCCAGCGAGCACAAACTAGTATAGCTGCGGTGTTGCCTTACACTCCCTCCCAATCCCCCGCCTGGTGCTCCGACACGCAACCTCCCATGCTCCCCCATTCAGTGGAAAGAGCTGCCAGGCATCTGGGGGGGGGGGTCTTTAAAGGACAAAAGATTTGCAAAAGATTTGTGTAAGCCGATCTTTTAAAAGGGGAAAGTTGGCAGGCGCATTAAAGAATAGCGACAAATGAAACCTCCCTTTTCATGCTGTGCCTTGCGTCGTCTGAATGGTGGCGCTGCTTTAAGTGGTGGCAAAAAGTTGCTGGACAAAAAGCGATCAGTGATTGAAACAATTCAATTGTTTGCAAAAAAAGAATGTATATATGTATATACTGTGGTTAGTTAACTTAATACTTATAAATGCTTTTTTGGTCATTGTAGGAAAAATGTGTAACTTTAACATTGATGAATGTGCCATTAACCCCTGTCACAATGGAGGAACGTGTATCGATGGTGTCAACAGCTTTACCTGTCAGTGTCTTGATGGTTTTCATGGGCCCACCTGCCAGTCTCAACTCAACGAGTGTCTTAGTAACCCTTGCATTCATGGACATTGTGAAGACATAGTCAATGGGTATGTTCTTGTTTTTAAGTATTAAAGGCACACTATCATCCTAATTAATTCATGTCATTAAGGGGTAGTCCACTCTGACAATAAGTGTATAATAATAATAATAATAACAATAATAATAATAATAATAATAAATGCTAACAATGTTTAAAGGGTGTCTGTTTAAATTTCTGATACATTAAAGAATGAAAAAGCAACACCAAAGCTACAACTGTCCAAACACTTGGCCAGTTTTTTAGGCGTAACAGAATAAAAGGTTTTTATTTATGAAAAGTGTTTTTGTACTTTCCTTAGTTGAGTTTAAAGATTAGGATAAAGATTATCCTAACTCATGCATTGTTTTGATACTTATGCAACAATTGTAAACTAACAAAATAACATCACAATACAATAAAACGTCACATCTTTTTTGTCTGTAGTTATAGCTGCATTTGTGATTCGGGTTGGAGTGGCACTAAATGTGATATCAACAACGATGAATGTGAGTCGAACCCCTGCATGAATGGAGGCACCTGTAAGGACATGACCAGTGGTTATGTGTGCACTTGCCAAGCTGGCTTCAGTGGTTAGTGCTGCTTATTTTCCTTTTTTTCTTTTGTAAGCCTGTATGATGAAGATAGATGTATATACTTAAAATGACTGAATTTCTGTATTTTGTTTCTAGGTCCAAACTGCCAGACCAACATTAATGAATGTGCTTCGAACCCATGCTTAAACCAGGGGACCTGCATTGATGATGTGGCTGGCTACAAATGCAACTGTGTATTGCCGTACACTGGTACAAGTTTACTTGTTTATCATCTTGTAGCTGCCATAGTTCAGATTTATTTTTCTTTAACATTTTCCTAACTGATACAACCGTTGTCCGCTTGCAAATCACTAAGATATGTGCTCCCAAGGTCATGTTTTGTGCTCTGCTCAGCAACAGTGCTTCCTTTTTCCTCTTCTCACAAACTGATGGCCCTTTTGGTCGTTCTGGTGTGTTGAAAAAATGCATGTGCTGATGATAAGACTGTGATAATGTGTTTGCTGATGTGTCCACATTCTTTCCTTTCTCTGTATTATTTTACAAAACAGGCTATTTGACCGAAATCATGTTCATTTCCAAAAACAATTTTGGTGGAAAAATCCACACTTTGTTGGAGCTGGAAAAACAACGGGTTCTGGTTTAGGCTGGGTGGGAACAGTAGCCTGACACATTTCCTGTTTGCCTTGCTTCCTCTCTCACAGAAAAGCAAATGGAAAGACAATAGTCGGAAAGGCCTGTCGACTTCCTGTAGGGGCCTGGAGTCGTGGAAACAGATAGATAGACGGCTTGTGAGGCCACCCACCTCTTCTCACCAGTGATGAAATGCTTATGTCTCCAAGAAAGGGGCGAATATTTAAAGGGCTTTTCTAAATCCAGTGTCATTAACTAAATATAGTGCAGCTAATAGTGTCTTCCTCCGGATCTGTTCTATTCTTTAGGTTCTTGTTTTGTATATAAGCAGCAGCTTATACTAATCAATGCAATCAATGATTTGAAAAAACTGCATCGTGTTAAAATGGGTTGTATTTTGTAATTTGCAGGCGAGAAATGTGAAACTTTGTTAGATCCATGCAGTCCCAAACCCTGTAAAAACCGCGGAGTATGTAAAGAGTCAGAAGATTATGAAAGATTCTCATGCTTGTGCCCTGAAGGCTGGCAAGGTCAGTAATCAAAGAGCAGCAGCGCAAAGTTATTAAAGAGTGCATAATAGCGTGCAACCTGCTTATTACAAATTAAATACTCTAAAGTAAGTCCAAAGAACATTTGTTGCATGTTTGTTGCATCTGATTTTTGAACATTTTTATTACAGGTCAGACCTGTGAGATTGATATCAACGAGTGTGTGAAAAACCCATGTCTCAATGGCGCCATCTGTCAGAACTCTATTGGCAGCTACGAATGCAACTGCAAGTCGGGTTACACTGGACTTAACTGTGAGACCGACATTGACAATTGCAAGCCAAGTAAGTCTATATCCGTCACTTCTTTTACACTGGATTTTTTCTGTTTTGCTCTTTTTGTGATGACTGCAACCACCATTCATATTTTACACAGATCCGTGCAGTAATGGTGGATTCTGCAAAGATGGCATTGACTCATTTAAATGCACCTGTCTTCTGGGTTTCCGTGGTCCCGAATGTGAGGAGGACATTAACGAGTGCGAGAGCAATCCCTGCAAAAACGGAGCCAACTGCACAGATTGTGTAAACAGCTACACGTGCACCTGCCTGCCCGGCTTCAGTGGCATTCATTGCGAAACCAACACTCAAGACTGCACAGAGAGGTAAAACCCAACCTATTTTTGAGCAAACACACGGACACTTTACACACACAGTGTTTTTCCTTCGCTGTTTTTCCTACCACATTCAATAATTCAACAAACTTTTTAGGATTTTTCTTACTGTTGCTGTTAAAATACAAGAAAAGACTTTGCTCATGGGTGGGTAAGCTCAGAATTACCAAAGACCAGTATATCTTAACTAGGTATATCTCAACTATGAGATTACAAAAATCATTTTTTTAGATTTTTAAAGAAAGTCTGGGCCCAGCCAAAGAAAAAGACTGGTCACCCCATTGTTTACTTCCAGTAAACAATGATTTGTTGACCTAAAAAACCCTGTTTGCTGATAAAAAGCTATCATTTCAATAAAATGACATAGGTAGAACATCTGTAAGATTTAGTCACTTGTAGAGAAAATACCAATAAATTATTAGAAACCACAGACTTTAATTGCAGTATTGTCAAAGATGCTGTTATAGAAAATTCAGTCACATTATGATAGCAATAAATGTTGTATAACTGGTTTAGAGCAAAAAAAATGTATACTTCGATTAATTAACTATTTTTTTAATGACGAATTTCTTAATCATCAGTTATTTTATCCTTTGCATTAGTAAAAAGTTTGTGTTTTGAGATATTTAATTACTTTAGCTTTTAAAATGTTTAATAAAGCCACAATTATTTAAAAAAATAGACTTAAAATGAACAATAGTTTATTAATTAATTCATTCATCTTCTATTCCCACTTATTCCCTAAAGGTCACGGGGGTCTGCTGGAGCCTATCCCAGCACACATAGGGCGAGAGGCAGGGGTACACCCTGAACAGGTCGAAGGTCCATCGAAAGGCCACACACTTAGGGAAACAAAAAAGCGATTTAGAATTATCAATCAACCTAATGTACATATTTTAAGACTGTAGGAGGAACCCAGAGTACAGAAAGTAAACCCATCTAAGCGGAGGGAGTACATGCAAACTAAAGCATAGAAAGACCCCTTGCCTAGGAATCAAACTAGAAACCTTCTTGCTAAGAACCACGCCGTCCTTGAACAAAAGCTATAAATATCAAAATATGCAATTATTCATATCACTGTTGGTGTCCTGCTAAAATGACTTATTAAGTGTTGTTTGACTCGCATTAGCGGTTGAAAATCCAATTAGTTTGCTTACATGACAGATGCTAATGCACAAATCTGATTCATATCCTATTTATTACCACATATGGCTTAGACCTGTGATTTTTTTATATGGTCGTCAGTCTAATATGTGCCTTTTTATTTTGTTTTGCAGTTCTTGCTTTAATGGTGGCACCTGTGTGGATGGAATCAATACCTTCAGCTGCCTTTGCTTGGCTGGTTTCACAGGCAACTACTGTCAGCATGATATCAATGAATGTGATTCAAAACCATGTATGAATGGTGGTACATGTCAGGACAGCTATGGCACTTACAAGTGCACCTGCCCTCATGGTTATCATGGATTTAACTGCCAGGTAAAACCTGCAGTATAAAATCTGCTATCGGTGAAGATAACTATTTGGCAGTTAATTTTATTAATTATAACAAAACTACCCCACTTATTAAACTGTTTGAGTCAGTCAGGAGTCTTTGAACAGAAAAAAAAGATTATTGCGTTAAACTAAACTATAGATTGAAGGACATTAAAAAATGTGCCGCTTGTGCCATTCAGGATCTGGTGAACTGGTGTAAGCCGTCTCCTTGTAAGAACGGGGGTACCTGCAGACAGAGTGGCACTACATACACCTGCCAGTGTCTGACAGGCTGGACAGGCCACTACTGTGATGTGCCGAGCGTCTCTTGCGAGGTGGCAGCCCAACAGCGAGGTAGGGATTATATGTGGGTTTACAAATGCAGCTTCTTACTTCTTCTACTAACAGTTCCACTCTTATTTAGTGGTTTATTTTCTGCTGTACTCAAACGCTTTGATTTAGTTATTCTCTGTTTGCTTCTAAGGTGTAGATGTTGCCAGATTGTGCCGTAACTCTGGCAACTGTGTGGATGCTGGAAACACACACTACTGCCAGTGCCAGGCAGGATATACTGGCAGCTACTGTGAGAAGCAGGTGGATGAGTGTATCCCAAACCCTTGCCAGAATGGAGCTACATGCACTGATTATTTAGGGGGATATTCTTGTGAGGTGAGGTGATACAAAAAAAATCAATGCATAATGTTTATTTACTTTCTGCGTTTCATCAGCAGCTCATTAGGATATATTGAGACATGTTTTTAGAAACTGTCATCCTTTGTGTTTTTACTTTTACAGTTTTTGGACCTATAGCTTTAATAATCTCCCCATCAATCACTGCTTGTAACTTTGGGGTAACTACCATGCTGGCAATGATCCTTTTCCTCATGTTGCTAACGCAACAAGATCCTGCAGATTTAACCTCCATAACATTGAAAGGATCCGACCATTTTTATCCACTCAGGCCACTTAGTTACTTGTACAGTTTCTTGTAATCTCTATATTTGACTACAGTAACTCGCTCTTGGCAGGTCTTTCAGAGTGTGCAGTGTCATGTACTCTCTATACTTGACTACAATTTGTGCAATTTGTCCTATGCAGGTGATTTAAAATGCAGCGGCACATGTTGTTTTTAACCAACCAAAGTTTTTACACACCACACCACTGTTGTGCTCTTTCCACTGGCTTCTAGTAGCTTTGCGCTTCTAGTAGCCCTGCGCTCCCTTAGTTCCACCATCCCCTATGACTCAAGTTCTCTGCCCTGGTACTAAAACGATCATTGTCAGAACAGCGGCATCACTGGCTGTCGATTGTAACAGTATTGAGCTGTTAATAATATGACTTAAAGCACTTTTATATGTGGCTGGACAGAAGTGTCTACTAAATGACATCCAATTCGCAATCCATAGGGTTCAATATGACCGCCCACCCTTTGCAGCAATAACAGTTCCAAGTATTTTGGGAAGGCTGTACACATGGTTTAGGAATGGGTTTATGAGAATTTTTGACCATTCTTCCAGAAGCGCATTTGTGAGGTCATACACTGATGTTGGACAAATATACTCTAATTCATCCCAGCTAAGGCCAGTTAAGTTCATCCACACCAGACTCATTCATTCATTCATTTATTCATCTTTTATAGCCGCTTATTCACAAATCCGGGATCGCGGGGGTCTGCTGGAGCCTATCCCAGCGCACAAAGGGCAAAAGGCAGGGGTACACCCTGGACAGGTCGTCAGTCCATCGCAGGGCCACACACACAACCACACGCAATCACATTCACTCATCACATATCACATTCACTATTTTCAAATTAGAATCACCAATCAACCTAATACACATGGTTTTGGACTGTGGGAAGAAACCGGAGTACCTGGAGGAAACTTACACAAGCCTAGGGAGAACAACTCTCCAAAGTAAGTCCCCATGCCCGGGATTCCAACTCAGGACCTTCTTGTTGTGACGCGACCGTGCTAACCACTACGCCACCTCACTGCCCCAAACCAGACTCATTTATTCCTTTATCGACCTTGGTTTGTGCGCTGGTGCATCATTAGAAGAGAAAGGGGCCAGCTCCAAACTGTTTCCACAAAGTTGGAAGCATGGAATTGTCCAAAATGTCTTGTCTAAGGTGTCCAAAATGTCTGTAAAAGGGGATCTCAGATAGTTAGGTTGAAGGTTGGAAACAATTGATTTAAGACATTATTAAAAACTTCATGTACATCCTGTGTGTACACTTTTACACTTTTTCAATTTGGACCCTTAGCTGGACTTTTATTTTTTATAAAAGACCCTAATTTTAAGATTTTAAACAAATGGACCTTTACTTTATGTACCAAACGGGTTACTTTTTAAGCCTTTTTTTTCTTTTCCCCTTTTTCAGTGTTTGCCAGGTTATCATGGAATAAACTGCTCCAGTGAGATCAATGAGTGCATTTCTCAGCCCTGCCAGAACGGGGGCATCTGCATCGACCTCGTCAATGCCTACAAATGCTCCTGTCCCAGAGGAACCCAAGGTCAGCTACCTTAACTGTCAATCTTTTCTTCTTGCACTTCACTAATTAACAGATAGTAGTAAGTGAGATTTTTTCTCTGAGATTGATTTTTCCTTGCTGAGTGAAGGCCAGGAATTTAATTGCATCCTTCAGGTTTGGAAAAATATTGTACATGCATCAATCCAATGTTTAGCAGCATATGTCGATTTTATTCCTAAATTATCTTTCAGGTGTTTACTGTGAAATCAACATTGATGACTGCACACCATTTACGGATCCCATGAGCCTGGAGCCAAAGTGCTTTAACCAGGGACGTTGTATAGACCGTGTCGGTGGCTACCACTGCGAGTGCCCACCTGGCTATGTGGGAGAGCGATGTGAAGGAGATGTCAACGAGTGTTTGTCTAACCCCTGTGACCCACGTGGCACACACAGTTGCATCCAGCTTACCAACAATTACCGTTGCGAATGCCGCACTGGATACACAGGTAATTGTGTTGTCCTTAGTCTCCATTTATGTATTATATTATAATTTGTGTATGTATTATAATTTATCAATAGGCTTGGTCATTATTTCATTTTTATTTTGAATGATACTATGGATTTTATACTATTGATACTATGTATAATAGGTCAGCGCTGCGACACTGTATTTGATGGATGTAAGGGCAAACCGTGCCAAAATGGCGGGACCTGCGCTGTAGCGAGTAATACTCCTCATGGCTTTATTTGTAAATGTCCACCAGTAAGTGACAAACTGATACAATTATTCATAATTATACATAAATTCTTATTGTTTGCTGAGCACCACCACAAACCCATCTCTCTTTTTCAGCGCTTTACTGGTTCAACCTGCGAGTATGATGCTCATTCATGTGGTAGTCTTCACTGTCATAACGGTGGCACCTGTATCTCAGGTCAGAAAGCTCCACTGTGTCTGTGCCCACCAGGCTTTAGTGGCTCTGAGTGTCAGCACACGTCCGATGGACTTTGTGCATCCAAGCCCTGCTACAATGGGGGTACTTGCAAAACTACACCAGAACCACCTTACTTTCACTGTGTATGTCCGAAGACCTTCAATGGTCTGTTGTGCCACATTCTCGACTACAAATTCTCTGGTGGCATCGGCCATGACATCACTCTGCCGACGAAAGTGGTGCCCAGCTGCCCAGTGGCTGACTGTCCATCTAAAAAGAACAACACGTTTTGTGACAGTGCCTGCAACAGTTATGAGTGCGAATGGGATGGTGGTGACTGTTCACTTAACTTCCATGACCCCTGGAAGAATTGTTCAGCTGCATTGCAGTGCTGGCGCTACTTTAACAATGGTGTCTGTGACAAACAGTGCCACAATGCTGGTTGCCTCTTCGATGGCTTTGACTGTCAGTTAAGCAGTGGAGAGTGCAAGTAAGTTTTTCAGAAACTATTAATTTTATTCATTCATTTATAACCAATCACCCAAATTCTCATATTTTTGGACTGTGGGAGATCTGATTCTACACCATGTTTACAGGAAAGCAGGTTCTATCTAATGTTTATTCTTCAATATGTCCCACTTTTAGCCCTCTGTATGATCAGTATTGTAAAGACCACTACGCCGATGGCCACTGTGATCAGGGCTGCAATAATGCAGAGTGTGACTGGGACGGACTGGACTGTGCCGAAAACATGCCAGAGAAACGTGCGGAAGGCCATCTGGTACTGGTAGTTCAGTTACCAGCTGAGCAGCTGCGCAACAACTCTTCCACTTTCCTACGTGAACTGAGCCGAGTTCTACACACCAACGTGGTGTTTAGGCTTGATGTAAATGGGGAGCTCATGATTTACCCATATTACGGCAGTACAAATGAGCTCAAGAAGCACAACATCAAGCGTTCACTGGACTCATGGTCCGACGTCTTTGGATCAGGCCGCCATGACCATGACCACGCACAGGTCAAGAGGTAAGTGAGTCAGTGAGCTTGTTTGCTGTTGGCTTGTAAAGAAAATACAGTTCTTGATGTTATGGCATTTTCTGTCTTCTCTTTAGCTCAGTGGTGTATCTGGAGATTGATAATCGTCAATGCTATCAGCAGTCGACAGAGTGCTTCCAGAGTGCTACAGATGTTGCTGCTTTCTTGGGAGCGCTTGCCTCCAGTGGAAACCTGAACATGCCATACATCAAGGCCGTCAGTAGTGAGTATTGAAAGTTAGTTAGTACATAGTACATAAGGCTTTTGTGGTAAATTTAAAAAACATTTACATGTCTGGTATTTGGACATAGTGGTTTAGGTGTTGGACTGCTAACTGTAAGAATGCATGTTTAAATCCCAAGTTGCCACTGTTGCTACCCTAAACAAGACCCTTAACCCCCAAGTCAGTTGTATAAAAGAGATAAATGTAAATAGCTCTGGATAAGGGCATCTGCCAATGCCAAGAGCAACTTATGTTTATCTAATCATTTTTAACTGAAAAGTTAAGGGTTAAGGGCCATGCCGAAGGGCCATGATGAAGGGCCTATTAGTGCCAAATCTTGCAGTCAACTGTCCAACACTTTTAGAAACAATTATTAAAAACATTCATAGTAAGCAAACCAGTGGTGACTGTGGCAAGGAAAAGTTTTCTGAAGAAACTTTGAGAGGAACCAGATTTAAAAGGAAATTACCTTGAGTGTGTTTTATAAATTATTTTATTTTAAACATTAACATTTACAGCATTTAGCAGACGCTCTTATCCAGAGCGACGATTATGAGCAGTGTCCTATCTATGGTCATATAAATTTACTTTTACCACTGCATTACCACATGTAAGTGACACTTTGGATGTTAAACTTTTTTCACTACCCACTTTAGCTTATCGTATTCAGCACAATGCTGGTAAACTTAACTTTACATTACTTTACATTACTTAACTAAATATATATTAGGAAATTACAGTGCCATGTTACAATCTTTTTTTAACCACAACAATCTGAGAATGAGCAGAAGTTATTTAGTTGTACAATCAACAGAAACAGTCATAAAAATACACAGACACATGTACCTGCACACACATGCTATTGCTTATACAAAAGCTTTATATCCTTCATTTATATTTAAATTCTCTGTTAATTATCACTTATTTGCTCTAATAATCTTAGCAACTATGCTGTTGGCTTAACTATTAACACCCATATATATCTATATGTATATTTATATGTATCTATATGTACATTTATATGTATCTATATGTACATTATATGTATCTATATGTATCTATATGTATCTATATATCTATCTATCTATCTATCTATCTATCTATCTATCTATCTATCTA
>JAOTQW010000021.1:4948041-4967287 GCA_026260075.1 Sisor rabdophorus
ACAGAAAGACCCCAAGCCCGGGATTCGAACCCAGAACCTTCTTGTTGTGAGGCGACGGTGCTAACCACTGCGCCACCGTGCCGCCCAATTTAAACATGAAATTTGATAATTTTTTTTTTTTATTTAGGAGAAAAGCTGAAGAAGACCGGATCAGAAAAGAGGAAGAGAAAGCCAGGCGTGAGTTAATTAAACAAGAATATCTGAAAAGAAAACAACAAGAGTTGTCCGAAGAACAAGAACAGCCTAAGCCTAAACCCAAGCCCAAAAAACAGAGACCAAAGTCTGTGCTAAAGGAAGAGCTTTCCAGGGACATAGTTCCAAAATTCACTCCAGCTAGTAAGTTCTGTTTTTCAATGCCTTTATACTCGCAAATGATGACAATTTTAGCTAATTTGTGATATTTGTGCCCACAACTTTTAAAAATTGCACATTTGGAAGTTTAATGCCTGTCTGCCAAGAGTTCTGATTGCAATTAGGCATGCAGAAATAAGAAAATATATATACCATAGATTTTATGTAAAATGCTTTATTTGGTGTGGGCAAGGTAATTATAAAAATGTTAAAGCTTGGAAGATACATAGGGACCATACGTACCTCTGATTTATTATTTGTAAAAAGTTTCAAACATCTTTTTTAGGTGAGAACCTAATCAGTGCCCAGTCTGGATCTAATCTCTCACTGGCTTCTGTGGCCACTACTGAAGTAGACAGTGTAAACTCGGGAGGAGCAGGGTCACAGAGGTAACTTGTTTGCATGGCTTTACTCATGTTTTTTAACTAATTGTTCTAATCCATTGACCCCTGAATGGTATTCTGCACTATTAATTTTATTGGCATGCTGTTTTCCTAAACAGGGGAGAATCTGTAGAGTCATTTTCAGTACTCAGTCGAACCACAGAGCGTGACTGGGACAACGGGTCTACTGCGTCTTCCATAACATCAACGTCTGTGGCAGAATATACTGGTAAGTCATTTCACCTTGTAAAAACATGTAATTAAACATATGTATAAGTTGTTGATAGTTAGAATACTTATATAAGATTTTATATAACACAATTTTATTACAAAACCCTGCAGGACCGAAACTTTTTAAGGAACCAAGTGCAAAGTCCAACAAGCCAATAATCCACAATGCTATTTCTCACTGCTGTTTGGCCGGTAAAGTAAACGAACCACAGAAGAACGCCATTCTTGAGGTTAGTTTTGGGGCAAACACACATCAATAATGGTTTTGAATTGACATCTCATTTTAAGCCCTTTTATGTTATAAATAATATCTAGAATGCGGAACTAGACATAAGAAGCATTATTTTTGTAAAATAATTAACAAATGTTTGCACACTTGCCTGCAGGAAATCGAGAGGTGCGAGTCAAACCACCTAATGATCCTCTTCCGTGATGGTGGCTGCCAGTTCCGTGCACTCTACTCTTTTTTTCCTGATACAGAAGACATTCATAAGCTTACTGGCACTGGGCCAAAAAGCATCACCAAAAAGATGATTGATAAACTCTATAAATACAGCTCAGATCGCAAGCAATTTACGGTCATACCTGCCAAGACTGTTTCGGTCAGTGTGGACGCCCTGACCATTCATAATCACCTGTGGCAGGCCAAAAGACCTGGTGTGCCAAAAAAAAGTGTGAAATAAATTACTCTCTTGTATGTATGAAAAGATCACAGTCCACAACAAACTTCTCATTTAGTTTGTAATGCAAAAAATGCAGCTGTACGTGAACAAATATCTGAATGTCAACATAATTGATCTGTTGATAGGTGGAGTTTTTGTCCTGTACCCAAAGCCTGTGGCATTTAAGTGATTGAGTTCTTGTTACTTGAATTCTTTTTTTTTCTCGCAAGCTCACGCACAGCAGAGCTTTTTTTTCGGATCAGCTGAGGTTTTTGTTTCCTTCCGGTATATTACAAACTAAGTGGTTTAAATTAAAATAGGGACCACTGTTTGTAAAAAAAAAAAAAAAAAAAAAAAAAAAAAATCAACCCAAATTTATGTTTGTAAAGTTGTTTGGCACTTCTTTTTCTTTTCTTCCAAAACATGCTGCATTGGACTGTCTTCTCAGTGCCACTGTATGACAGTCCTAGTCGTACATGTTGGTGGCCTTGACACATCGTGGTACTGTCATCTATTTATTTAGTCCTTATAAAGCAAATCAGCTATAGCACTGTTGTACAGACCTTTTGGAAAAAAGGCTGCGGTACATGTCTTTTTGTTTATCCCTCTACAGGAAGTGATTTCTTTACTGGACAGCTGTGTCCTTTAAAACGGTGCACTCAAGATCATGTTTTAGTGCTTTTATGATGCAATGTACCCACTAGTGATGTCTTCTCTTTCAAGCTTTCTCGATGCAAAAGAGCAGCATGCTCTATTATAAAGAGTGTTGCTGTAGTTTGAATGACAGTATTTAATATATTCTCAATGGGTTACTTTCTTCGCAGTTGCTGTCTAATTATTTACGTGTGTTAAAACATTCCTTGGAGACGGGAAAAAAATGGTGTCAACACTGCCATATCCTTCTTCAAACATTGAAAACACTCGCTTTAGGTCGGGATGTAAAGATCAAAATAGTGTTGCACGTGCACTTTACTTTTTTTCGAAAACCGTGATTATTTAGGGATAAAATGGTGCACAAGACGTGCTCCGAAACATTGTCATTAAATGTTCGTTAATTACACTAAAAACTTTTAATTGGACACTAATATTTAATTTAGATGAACATCATGACCCAGTGAAATCTCTTAAAACTACTGCTTTACCAGAAGGTATCCTTCAGATTTTGGTGCAAATATATTGCTGCATTTGTTTATTTTTTTAAATTACATTTTTATATGTCTGTTTATACAATACTCTAAAATCGTATTGATTTTGCTCACTGTTTCTTTAAAACACTGTACTTTTGGTCATTTTACTTGCACCACCCTACCATTATTTATTTTAAACAAAGGCACTGAGAATTGAATAAATTTTCGATAAACTCATTTTTGTCATTTTTGTTTTTCCCATGTAATATTGACCATTTCTTCATTTATTTTTATAGTTTTATGGGCATTCATTCATAAGCATTTTTATATATATATATATATATGTGTGTGTTTGTGTGGGTTCGGTATGAAGGTAACCCAACTGGAACGTCTTTAATTAATGCCTTGGAATTGTCTACTGTATCCTTGACAATACGATAAAGACACAAGTAGCATAGCAACCGGTAGTTTATCTGTGGGGGTTTTGTGATTTGGGGTATTTGCTGGATAGATGGATGGATCGCTGGATACTTAAAGTGAGAGACAACCGTTTGCAACATGAAAGGTAAAGTTGGTTTAAGTTATCACAATTTCATGGTATTATTTTGGGGATTGTTTTTTATGTTCCTGTTCTCTGTTTAGTTTTTATCCTGATCTTTGGAATTTTCCAAAGTTTGGGTTTTGTATGTTCTGAGAGCTGTGTGCAGGCACAGGACTATATCTGCAAACAAATTCCGTCAGGTAAGTGCCTTTACACACAACGGGTATTTATTTTTTATTTTTTGGAATTAAATTTCTACCTGTTAATGTGTATCTTTTTTCTTAGGCTATCCTTCTGGCCTGTCCTCGCTGGTCTTTTTTGTGAGAAATATGGGTGAGATCAACTCCACTGTTTTTAACTACACTAATTTATCCTCAGTCTCCAGTCTCACTCTGACACAAAGTGAAATTACAGCTATAGCATCAGGGGCGTTTGCGCAGTTCCAAAATCTCAAGTCACTCAATCTACGCAGTAATGATCTCTCCCAAGTCACCTCAGACTGGTTTATTCACAAAGCTGTACTAGAAAACCTGACCTTAAAAAACAACAGCATTGTGGCATTAAATAAAAATTCCTTTGCAGGTCTTGTGGGACTTCTAAACCTAAACTTGGCCCAGAACCGAATTCAGTTAATAACATCAGATAGCTTCCACAACCTGCTAAGATTGACACAGCTGGATTTGTCCCATAATAAGATAAGACAGTTGAGTATGGACACCCTCGTGCCCTTAAACAATACTAAATTTTTTTTACATGGAAACCCCTGGGACTGTTCCTGCAGTGTGTATGAGTTTGCTCTCTATCTTAGAGGTGAGTGTGAATAAACAATTAATCAACAAATGCAATATATTGTTTTTTAAATACTGTTGTCATAAAATTTGATTTAAAATTAATAATTTGGATGGAAAAGGTGCCGATAATATGCAGTGCTATAGATATTAATCAACATTCATCATATTGTTTCCTTTATTATTCAGTTTGTTATTATTATCCTATCCACAAGGGGGCGTAGTGAGTTCTTTGTGGGGGTCAATTCATATTTGTATCAAGTGACCCAATTCTGTTTTTTTCCTCTGATGTGGCACAGATTGGATATTTCCCATAAATGTAGGCAGGAAAACATTTTTGGGGGGAAAAATTTGGTCTTAGATTCTGAAGGGTTGGGAGCCACTATTTTAAAGTACAACCGGTTTCACATTTCCTGATAGCTGTCTAAACATCAATTTTAGTAAGACAGATTAGATTCATATGTGCAAAATGTGATATCTTAGTTCATTATATTGTATGCCATTCAGTGGCTTAACCTAGAAGGTAAGGCCTATAAGATATAGCCTGTAAAAAACTGTTTCTCAGCCATGTTTCTGTAATTATTTTTGTACATGTTGTCTGCAGAGTTACAAAAATCCTCCCTGCTGCAAAATATGATGGAAGTGCTTTGCGAGAGCCCAACTTATCAGAGTGGAAAACCTGTGTGGAATATTTCCAAATGTTTAAATCCTGTAACAGATGCAGCCTTTACAACAAAAAAGACTCAAACTTTCACACCAGGAGGCACTAATCTGACTACTGTAATCAGCTTAGTAGGTAAGTCAGTTTTCACTATAATGACATGAACTTAATGACTTCCTTTAGATTAGGATTTATTTGCATTTGCTTATCTTATTATTGTTATCTTATTGTCTAATTATTATGATCTTATCAGTATATTTGATTTTTAATGTTGTCTTAGAGCCAACACTTATATAAACTATCTACTGGTGCAAAATATGAATTACCCCTTAAAATTATTTTTACTAATTATAAATAGAAATAGTTTTGCTTATCACTCTTCTAGAAACAACTATACAATACTATAAAAAAGCAAAAAATCTAATAAATATCTTTTGCCAGTGGTACTTTGTGCCCTGGTTCTTGTTATCTGTGTCTTATCAGTATTGTACCACAAAAAACAACGGCAAAAACATAGACTGACCATAAAACCGTTTTTAGAAGAGCAAGTAAGTACAAGACAAGACCAAGCCGACTGTAAAACAACAGCAGAAATTTTCAACAAAGAAGAATCGGTTTCCCATGTCCACAGAAAGCAACAGTCAAATCAAAGACTTTTATTGAGACTGGACCAGACACTTTTAGAGTCGCAAATTTACTACATGTACAGCAAAGGGATGTATGAAACAAGAGAATGGACTGGTCGAGCCAAATCAGCAGGGCCCGTACTGTCTAGAACTAGTGGTTCAGAAAGACATCCAAACATTAGAGAAGAACATCCAGGAGTTTGGATGGTAAAGGATCCAGCAGTAAATACTGGATTGATGGAGCAAAATATTTTAATATTAGATAGTGAGAATGATCTGAAGAAAAAAGCAGGTGAATATGGAAGCACAGAAGGAGAGGAACAAGCAGGGAAAATGGAAGTTGAGAAAAAGTATGAACACATCAAGAGAGAAGATAAAGATTTTATAAACAAATTAAATACAGGAGGTGAGTTTGAGCAGAAATTAAAGGATGAAAATAAAGAGGAAATTATTTCAGAAAAAAAATTAACAGATCAGGGATTTCTACATACTGAAGATTCTGTGGCCATTGGTAAATATGATGATGATGATGATGATGAGGAAGAAGAAGAATTTCATTTCATCTACAATTCAGAAAGTTTCCGACCTCCTAATGAGCATAATAATGGCCTCCAGCCTCTGGGAGATGTTGAAAATATGCCTTACCTCACTATTGGAGCTGATCCAGAAAACCAAAGCCCAAATCCAGAACAGATTTGCACTAAGTCTTCCACTGGACAGTTGAATTTACGACCCATCAGACGTACACAGTCCTGGCCTCCTACTGCAGCCCAGTGGAAAAA
The DNA here is from genome assembly GCA_026260075.1 of Sisor rabdophorus. Classification (NCBI taxonomy): domain Eukaryota; kingdom Metazoa; phylum Chordata; class Actinopteri; order Siluriformes; family Sisoridae; genus Sisor; species Sisor rabdophorus. The sequence continues at coordinate 4,954,194 of JAOTQW010000021.1, forward strand.
GCAATGGGCTCAAACCCAGCAAGTCCTCAGTGTTTCTCCTAAGTTCTTTTTTCTCACGCAATGCGAGTATCATGTTAACATATTTCCTTCTGGCATCAATTCGGGTATTACAGAAAATATCCCACAAGCCAGCTGTGTAGAGTTTTCTAAACAAACAAATGACCTTGTGCATGTTCCATCTGTGGAACCTTTTATGGAAACAAGTATGATGTTCAATCGTTCTTGCACCCAAGATTTGTCGGGTCTGACCAGAGACAATGTTACGGTAACCGAAGGACAGTCTAAAATGTTCACAAGTCAATCTCCGATAAAATATATGCCACATCCTGACAGAAATCTATGTCGAAAAATGAGCTCTAAAGGTGCCAACAAAATAAAAATGAGAAGCAGCAAAAGGATCATGATTAATCAAACCTCAAAGGCTGAACAGACACGAGTGAAAACAGGAAGGCAGCCACGAAGAGATAAAAGAAAAGTGCAGAGAAATGGACAACGGCATCAGTCTCAATCATCTGACTCCCCTGCACAACCTTCTGGAGGATCTCCTAGTGATGACAACCTGCTTGTGGATAATGAATACACATTCATAGATCTTCTACATGAAGTGGTGGAGAATCATGGTCGCTGGACACGAGAGAAGTGGAGACAAAGTCATATGAACAAGCAAAAAATGAAAAACAAACCTTAAGGAACCAACAAGGCAAACTATAGCAATGAAAGTAGTTTAGACAAAGTTTAAATTATTTGATTATATAAATTTTGTTTACTCATCATTGTTTAGCAACTTTTATCATGTGCATCATATACCAATACTTTTTCAACTAATTAAATAAACCAATTACAGAAATTTGTATACAGCAATTTGTCGTTGTCTCTGATGTTGGTGCTTTCGATAATGGGGATGTTCTCAGGACAGAGATGGTTTCCAGCTCACATGACACACAAACATGTGTGTCTGTGTGTGTATAGCTGCTTAGGAAAAACAATTCTTTACATTTACAGTATTTGGTAGACACTAAATCCAGAGTGATCCATTCACCATCAATGTTTCACAGCATTAAATGTAATGTATGTAAAAGAATACACTATACTGAAAAAATTGCTTTTGCTAAAAGGAACTTGAATGTACTTGTGAGCCTTAAGGCCCTTTGTTGGTAAAAACACACCTAAACAACTATGTTGAACATTTAATTAAGGCAGGGGTTTTCAAGCTGAACCCCTTTGACAAAATAATTTACTTAAATACCCAAGAGATTTTATGTTCATATTTCTATACCTAAATAAAGGTTTATTTAGTAGTATTTATTGTTATTACACATATAAACATATACAATTTAAATGTTTCTTTTTTTTACAAATGTCAAACATTTCTCCAGACATATAACGCACACAAGAATGGACTGGCCATTAACACTGTCTACTCTACTTTATTAATTTATCTTCTATAACCGCTTATTTCCTAATTCGGTCTTGTGGGTCTGCAGGAACCTATCCCAGGGCATATAGATTGAACGGCAGGGGTACAGCCTAAACACATAGACAAGCAACTATGGGCAATTTAGAAACACCAGTCATGTTTTTGGACTGTGGGAGGAAAGTAGAGTACCTAGAGGAAACCTACAAAGGAAGAACATACAAACTCAGCATAGATAGAACCCTTGCCTGGGAAACAAACCCAGGTTCTTCTTGCTGTCAGGCAACAGCAGACCCCTAACCTATCCTTGCATGACCTCTCTATTTTCTGTTATCATGTCTGTTGTCAAATGACACAAACTAAACACATTTAAATATTAGTTAGTAAATTTTATTTATATATTTTTTAGGGATTTTGCCTTTCTTTATAGGATAGAGGGATAAATTGGGGGAGATAGAGGTGGGATCGGAAAGGACCTGAGCTGGGACTCGAACCTGTTTTGCCCAAGTAATGTAATAAATTGACACAAGTGAAATAATTTCTGGCTGCATGCAGCGTTTATTGAATCATTCATACATATTGTAAGTACACAGACTTGTATAAGAAATTGTACAAAATGGACCAGTTCCTCTTTCTAGTGTACGTTTCTACACAAAAAACAGGTGCCAGCGAATGTAAACATAGTTTTTTTTTTTTGTTTTTTTTACAAGTTTGGCAATAAAAAGGACATACATTGTCCATTTGTCCTCAACCTCTAAATAAAATCGACGTACTCGACGCAAGGTTGAGATGAAAATCCTTGAAGGCGGTCAAAGGTTTGGTAAAGATTTTTGGGACAGGTACAACTATCCAGGTGGAAATTTGCCAACTATGCTTGACATGCACAATCGGCATAGCCTTACAAATGAAAAGAAAAAGGGGATAAACCTCCAGTGGATGGGCTACCGAAATAATTCACTCCTTGTACTGCTTAATAAAAACTGCTTTATAATAAGTATATAATAATAATAGTGGTGTTTACTGGATATGAAGACACATTCTTCTAGACAGTGAAACTGTGTGTAAACATGCAAACTAACCAAAGTTTACAGTAGTCACTGAAGAAGAAGAACCATGAAGGACCAAAAGAAATTTACCTCTGCAAATTAAATCTAATATTGACTAAATATATTGATTATAAATAAACCCTATTCGAAAGGTCAACGGAAATGCCTAACGTTTGGCTTCACATATCAAAAGTTTCCCTGAACAAACTTCGGAAACTTCTACTACTGTTTTATTGTAGCTAACATGCAACAGGATGAAATGCAAGGTTTTGCCGTTTTCTCTAGAATACACTATGTTTGCTTTGAAATGATATAAATTAAGGAAATAAAAATGTCCTGAACAACACTGTTGCCTTGTTTTGTCATAGTTTAAGGGTTAAAGGGACATGCTATACTACGCTGCTCCATTTCGACCAACAGTGCTTAGTGCAAAAAATATCTGGCAAGAGTTTAGTATTCTACTTCTGATTGATGAAAATGAATAACAAATATACATTGTGAACTGCAGGCAAGTAAACACCATAAAATGTAAAAACTTTCTACTTTTCTGGCACTAATATAAATAAATAAAATACTGTATTGGTAAGAATCAGGCAAGAAATGTGTTAAAAAAATACACGCAAACAAACACACGCACACACACACACACACACACACAGGATCATTCTGAAACTTCAATAAAGTGATTTTTCATGAGCAGCCCTTCTGTGGGAGCCGTGTTACAGAGAAAACATTACTTTCTATACAATTTTACTGAAGAAGGCTCTCCCGTTTAGTAGGGGGGTCTATAAAAAACAATTCATATAAAGCCTGTGACTGTTTATGATTATAAAATTTATATAGAATTACTGGCCCAATTTTTTGCTGCAGGTTTTGAAAGGATCAGTAAGTTCTCTGTAGTGATCAATGGTTCATGAACGACTGGGAAATTCTTGTGCTTTAAGGACAAAACATTAATATGTTGCACTTGATAAACACTGAAGGTCCACTGAGCATGTAAAACGATATGTACCTACACATATATACAAAAAGAGGCTTTACTATTTCTATTTACTGTTTTTTTTATTTTAACTTATTAAATGGCAGTCACAGCCTGATTATCTTCCTCTCACTTATCTTAATATTGCAATGTCCTGTGGGTCACACACTGTCCATAGTTTTTTTGGTCCAGAACATCTCCATCTCTTCGTTTGTCTAAACTGGAAAAAGTGCAGCAGCAGCTATTCAGAAAAGAAAAAAAGAGGAAGATTTCAGTGATATTCTTAGATATCCCCCCTTTTCTGTGACCTTGGAGGGCAGCGTGCTGGATGGTTTGTAGACGTGAGTATTGGGTACAGGAGGCAGCCGTCATCTACGCTCCAAATTGAGCTCCGATTTTCAGAGATGAGTCTCTCCTCGTGTCTCTGTGCCATAGTCCTGCCTCATCTTGGAACCTACTTGGCTCGTAGGCAATTCGTCAGGTACGTGGGCCAACGGGTCGGACCGGATAATATATCTGGAGCAGAAAGTTGTGTATGTGTGTCATCCATCAGCAGTTTTATATACATTGTATTAGAAAAAAACCCTAATCTTTAACTCTAAAAAGGTATGTCCTGTTCATCGAAAAGAAATTCGGAATAATGAATAACAGCTACAGCACGTAGACACGTGTTAAAAAAAAGAAAATAAAAAAAAGATTATTTTATATTAGCACCAGGTGGTGCTATTGTACTGACAATAAAAACACTTTATAGATGATTTGATCATTCTAAACAACTTTTTAGGAGCAATGTTCCTCTTTTCAAACCTTCTACCTGGCTTACAAAAGATCATTTTAGGATGGTCATGTAAAAAACATTACTGTAAAGTAAAAGATTTGATCTACAGGATTTACCATAGTTTTTTATACAAAAAACTAAATAAAATTCAATAAAATCCTTTATCTATATAGTACATTTACAGGACTACCAGTATTTTAATAACACATTTCATGTAACGGCGTTCGTGATACAGTTTGTTTCTTGAGATAATTTATGTTTTGTAACTTTGCCTAATACACCATGGCCTTCAAATGCTCCTAAAAAATCAAGTGGGTGAGATCCAGGAAATAAAAAATATCCTATGTATTGAAACACAAGATACATTTACAGCACATTCATACAATATAATAGACCGTATAATAGACTACATGCTATTTGTTAAAATGATCAAAATGCTTTTGTCCTTTAAGGCTTACACAATATCATTAAGCTCCAAAACAGTGTCTGGAGGAGGATTGATCAGCACATAGGACAGTGTGTTCTGATGATCGTTCATTTCATCTGCAAGGGAAAAAAACAAAAAAGATATTGTAAACATGCAAAAATAATAACTACACAAGTTCAAACTTTATACAACTCAAATCATTTCTGTACTACACACATCAGACATGTTTGTGACAAACTAAAAGCTTTACAGAATGTAATGTGATTGGAATTTGCTTTTTGTCTAGAAATAGATTACAAAAATTCTATTTGAAAATACCTCCTGTCTAAACCATTACTGTAGTTGGGTTGTGTGTGCAAAACTAGTTGTACTCTTTTCTGTTTTGGTCGAGTGGGTTTTTGGGGGCAAACGCTGTGTGTTTTACCTGAGTGTGAGTGAGCACTGAGCAGTGTGATGCTGGGGAGACAGAAGGAGGCTCAAGCTTGGGTAGGGGGAAAAAAGTACCTCTGCTTGTCCAAACCCACCTGTTTGAGCCACTTAAACGACCAGGCCAGGTAAAAGAGAAAAAAGGGCTGACCGTTATTAAGCGGCCTGTGTTAATGTACCACCATGCAGCTGCAAGTGCTTTCCATGTGCTCGCGCATGCACACGCTATCTGCAGCCAATCATCGAGCCGTCCACACACCTGGACTTTGCGTCAATGCCATTCCGAGAGACCACCTCACACACGTCGCCAGCTTGCCATGCCAACACGCAGGACTGACACACAGATAAAGGCATGCTCAGAGCATCCGACACACTCACCAAGTGCAAGGTTTAACCATTCAGAGTGAAGCAAAATACATTGATAGTGTGGGACTCAATTGAAAAAGGGGAGAAAAAAATCTACAGGGGTATAGAAGTGCTTTGCAACCTAGAGGTTTCCCTAGTTAGTTTTTCCAAAATTGTAAATAAACAGGTTTAAATTGTAAGACTCAAATCTCAGGTGTCACCTTCCCAACACAAGCTAAATGCTTTCTACTCCACTCTGTCCAAAATCATCCTAGAATCAAAGTCCTACAGCATATCATGATCCTTATCATCATCACCGTTACCATCATCATCATCATCATCAGGTGCCAATAACTAGGAAAATACCTTGTGCACCCTCTGTCATGTAGGTACCTTCTTCAGTTAGTACCACACAGAGGAGAGAAAGAGCTACATCACTAGTCTAGGAGGAAACTCAGGGCCAAAAACATTTCAGATCGTGATAGGGGGTCATACTCTTATATTATTATTCTTAGACATAATTTATGTTCTTTGCAATTATGAGAACAAAATGAGAATCTGTTTTTTGTGAAACATTTATACATGATAAACAGAAAAGATTTAAAAAACAGACATACAGAAGCATACAGAAACAAACTCTTATATTTGACTTAAAGTCTCTTGCACAGACTGGTAAACTACTATTTATATAAAAGAATATTTATAGCATTTGGCAGATGTCCTTATCCAGAGCGACTTACATGTACATTTATATTACTGAGCCATTAGGGGTTAGGAGCCTTGCTCAGTGGCAATTTAAACTGGAATCTTTTTGTAGTTTGCTTTTGTATGCTGTCTGTATGCTTCAGAAAAACTCCACCCTCAAACACAGACACATTGCTATGTTTTTAGTGATAGACTACATGTATTTCACTTTGCAAATATGTAGTGTTAGAGGCTCCATTTGGATAACTACTGTATGTTTAGCTCGCAAAAATTGACTGTGACCTTCTTGCTGTGACCCTGCTAACCAGTACGCACAACATAAACTAAAATTCTTTATACCAAACTTTTTGTCAAAAAGCATTGTGGGTAATATAAGTATATTCGGGGTGGATTTTTCCTAAAATGCAAACATTACTTGAAAGGCATTACACCATTTTCAATATTGTGCAAGTTCACAAAAACTTAGAATTTTCAACTTTTGGAGATTTTTTAATTATTTAGGTGACTAAACACCTTTCCAAACAAAAAATGAAGACCTAAACAAGGTGATTTTGCCTCAGTAAACAGTAATGGTAATGTTTTCCCTGTACATCGTCACAATTAAAAAAAATCGATTTAACCAACATAATATGTAGCAGGTACATAGACTAATCTAGTAGAATCATTGTTACCAACACATACAGTGACATTTCTGTAACGTTACCTTGCAAATATCCGAGATTTACTCGGTTCATCACATCGCTTGCAGTTAAATTAGCTACGTCCTCTACAGAACAAAGAAGAAAGAAGCAAAGCAGAAAGAGAAGATAAAAGAATGCAGGAGTTAAGCAAGCAAACACAGAACTTATCATGCACACAAATACAAGAAAGTGACAGAAGAGAAATCTGTGGATTTGGCAAATCATTTATTTATTATTAGTTCTTGGGGGTCGGCTGGAGCCTATCTTAGCTCTCTGAAAGTGTGAAGAGCAGGAGGGGTACACCTTTGAGAGGGTGTCTATCACAGGTACACAAACACTTACACTCCCTCCTATGCAGTTTAGAATCTTAGAACCTGGCAATTTAGAATCACCAATCAACCTAACATATATGTTTTTAAACTGTAGGAGGAACCAGGAGGACGTATGCTAAGGAATCAAACCCAGAACCTTCTTGCTGTGAGTTAATACTGCTAAACAATTTACTATCAATATTCAACTATTTGTTTATTATGATATTATTATTATCTAAAATTAATACAGAAAGGTAAAGAGAGTGAATAGCAGAATATCAAATATAAGAAAGTGAAAAATAAGTTGATATAGAGAAAACATCTGGGGTGCCTGTGAGGAAGTAAGGGGAAGCTAGAAACACACTTTGGGGGGCCCAAGACATCTGTTTTATTCATGGTAACACCCAACCTCATATTCTGTCACAGGGCCCAACATTTTTAATGGCACTCCTGTAAAGAGTTAAGAACAGTTAAGAAAGATGAAGTGATATAATCCTTTACAGTTTCTTAACCCTATACTATGTAAGCAATAAAACATCGTAATTTTTCTCTCTTTTACCACTGCTATTTGGCAAATTCAATACATTTTTTAAATAATGAAACAACATTTTTAAGTTGTTTACAGTGACAGTTACTTGCAAATGCGCCTGCAGGACAATGTAATTCCTTGTGTCAGTTATATCATAAGATTACTACACTATAATTCCAAAAGTTTGTGGTCACCTGACCATCAGATTTAGATGTGTTATCCCTAAGGTCTTAACACAGCATGTGATAGTGGAGCTTTATTAATGCATTTATGCATTTAGGGATTTATGCACAAAGAAAGCAAATAATTCACTTAAATTCTAAGTACATCTGTGTACTTTTAGTTTTGATGATCTATTAAGGTGTCCAAAAACTTCTGTATATATAGGAAAGAAAAAGTTTATCAAATTATTTCGTTGAAAACATATCCTCAAGACTTTAAATTGTTGAACTCTTTAAAACTAAATATTATTAGTTTCCTTACTAAAGGTTTGATTATTTATTTATTAGTTTTCTATACCTGCATATTCCCTAGCCTATCACAGCGCACATAGGGCAAAAGGAACACCCTGGACAGGTCGCCAATTCATTGCAACCAATCACACCCACACTTACTCCTATGCACAATTACTAGTCACTTATCAACCAGATGTACATATTTTAGGACCATGTAAGGAAACCAGAGAACCAGGAGAAAACCTAAGCAAGCACAGGGAGAACATGCAAAGTCCGTACAGAAAGAGCCCTTGCCCAGGAATCGGATTATTATTATTATTATTAGTAGTAGTAGTAGATTATATGATACCATATGATTAAATGTTAATCCAAGAATAGTCAGTATCATTATTTTTTCCCAAATCAATTTAGTCTCTGACAATAAAATATTTTTAAATGAAAGTTTTTCACTTTGTTTGTAAACAAAAAAGAAAAAAATTAAAAATAGATTGCTATGTTTTTGGTCATCTTAAAAAAGTAAATTAGGTTGCCTAAATCTTTTTTTAGAATGATAGCAAAGACATGTTACAGAGTCTGTCTCTGACTCACCGTAGCCGATGGTAGGAAGACCCAGGTGCTTCATGCGGTTCTTTACCAGTTCGGAGAGCTCTTGTCTCTCAGAGCGTCTGTAAAGGTTGAGGCGTTGTTGATTGATACGTTCAGCGCGACTCGCAGGCTTTGTGTTCTTTCGGCTTAGCCTCCGTGCCCATTGCATGCTTTTCTTTCTCAGCAGTGGATGTTCGGATTGGTCGCTTCCTGTTGAGTTTCTGTGGGCTGTTTTTTCTTTCCAGGACTCACGTCGGTCCCTGGGCTCCTCACACTCGTCTATGTTTACAGACACCTGAGACTAAACAAGAACAGTTTTTGTTTATACATGACTAGCACAAAGAAACAAAATAGGACTGATTTACTAGAAAGATTAAGGTTTGATTGTCAGCAGCAAGTCGTCTGGGCTCTCTGAGTATAGCCCTTAACCTCTGGGCTACCACTTCCCACTTGCTAATGACAATAACAATGTGCGTGTTGGTGTCATGTGAATTTCTAAAATCTAGCATGATCTACTTTACATTGTTTTTGTAATGAAATTACTATAAACTTAATATTAATTAATCTTGAAATAATCAAACAGAAACACATCATTGGCCTGTGCAGATTTGCTGATTCTTGAATTGCAATACTGTCAGGAGGCGTATTACCATTTAGCCAAACTAAATATCAGCTTTTACTGAAACAGAGATATCTAATAAAGCCTGATTCATCTGCATCAACTGTGGTTGTCAGTTATTGATAAAAATACCACCATATGGGTATACACTGGGTAGAATTTAGTTTCTGATATTGTAAAGAAAAACTGGCTGTTATTGGTTGAGAAAATCAAAATTGATTACTGAACAAAATTTGTATTATATACATCACTCTTTCTTTCAGGCAGGCTTATGCTGTGCTGAGCTAAAATCAGGAATTTATACCACTCTTTTATTATCCAGCAGGGGCGCTGGGACTTTAAATCTAGGTGTGTGTGTGCAAAAATAAAAATAAAATTCATAGATTAAAACAAAATTATGGTTATAAAATCTGTCTTCTAATTGTTACATATTAAAAAACCGTGATATGATGATGGGCAGCGCGGTGGCATAGTATGCAGTGTTTGCATGTTTTTTCCTCCGGTTTCCTCCCACAGTCCAAAAACATGTGCATTAGGTTTATTAGTAATTTTAAATTGCCCATAGGAGTGAATGTGATTGTGAGTGATTGTGTGTGTGGCCCTGCAATGGACTGGCAACCTCTCCAGGGTGTACACTTCCTGCTTTTCACCCTTTGCGTGCTGGAATAGGCTCCAGCGGGTATAGAAGATGATTGAATTAATTAAATAATGATATGATGTTTCAGAACATTTAACATTCAATTGTTCATCAGTGATTGATTATGATTCAGTGTCTAAATTCATGAATGTTAATGGATCATTAGAATCAGTACAGTCTGAATTCACTAATCTTCCTAATTATCATAAGTTATTTAATATAGTTTATAGTCTAATTTATATTGTGATTTTATTTTATCCTAGAATCATCAGTATTAGTTAATTGCTCAAGCAATTCTCAAACAATAAAATGTTTTTCAGTTTGTATGTAGACGAAAAATAGAAAGATTTACAAAAGGATTGAGGTGGGTTTGGTCTGATGTCATCAGATGTCTATGATTGATTGAAAATTTCTTCTGTTAAGCGATTACAGAAAAATATAAATATTAACTTAAATCTATTATAAACAAAATGGTGTAAAGATTCCAGGGCATGACTGAATTAAGTGGGGAATAATACTGCAGCCTCATTATTCAAGCAGTTTGTCATACCAGAGAATGAAAAAAGGTAATAGCTCATTTAGCTCTACCTCCGACGATGAAAACATGTGGGATTCTGTGCGATACAAGCCGATGGGGATTTCAGCGCTGGAGGAACAGAGTTTCTGAAACAGCCTTCCATATGTTCGAATCCACAGGTCCTCTTCCGTCACCTTCATCTGTTCCGACAAAGACAGTGGGTTCAATCAGTATGATAAGTGAACAGCTTAAATGTGATGAGTATCGAATATCCTACAATATAATTTTCATTTAGGCTAAACAATCTCATTGTATGTGCTATATTATTACAGGGTTAAAGTAATTTTCAATAAATTAACTGTATTTGTGTGTCAAACTCACCACACAGAGGTAACCAGAGCCAGGGGTAGTGTCAAGCCCAAGTAGTAGTCTAACAATAGGAATCATGTAGTCCTTAACAAAAGACTAAAGAACATAAAAGGAGAGGGAAGGCAACAAAGCTCAGAAGGTGTGCATAAACCAAAAAAAAATCAATAATATGCTGTCTAAATGCCTGAGGACTATTGATACTCATTGAAACCTGAAACATGGTCATGCTGAGGTGAAAAGATCAGACAACAAGCAGGGTATGATATGTATATATATATATATATATATATATATATACACCATTTCTCCTCACTTCTTCTCGGATATTCATTTATTCATTCATTCGTTCATTCAATCATTCATTCATACTCGCTTATTACCTAACTCAGGGGCACGAGGTTCTGCTAGAGCGCAAATAAGGCATAAGGCAGGGGTATTCACTGGAAAATGCAATAAAGCAGCTTGTATTCTTATTCCTGTTTAAGAGAGTTGGTGGAATAACTGCTATAAAAAATGTCATAATATGCACAATATTCAGGGTGAGGGAAAGCAGCCATTCAAGTTAGAGGTATAAGCTTACTAATATTTTTCTTGGCTTGCCAACATAAGGGTGTAGTGAAAAACAGCTCACCTGGTAAAGGAGTGTGTCCAACATGCTGATGCTGAACACTCTGCCAGCAGCGAAAGGAAGGCGAAACATAAATGCAAGATTAGATCCCTTATCTCTCTCTATCTGAAAAAAAATAGTAAGACAAGTTATTTCACAGTTTCAATAGCTTTGGATTTACTTTATACATAAGCATATTTATAAATCTTTTATAACAGCAGCAGTTGGTACCATTATTACAGTAAAATTAGCAAAAGCAGACAAATGAACATTTCAGAAAGAGGTCCCAAGAAGATCCCAGGTTTGATTTTCAGGCAAGTGCTCAGGGATATAAGTGCAAAAGAAAAAAATCATTTTGTTAATGTGGAGCTTTTACCTTTTCTAATTTGGACAGAGCGAGAGAGTAGCAATCTTTGGCTCGAAACTGCATAAACCTCATATTAGAGGGATGAGTTAATTCAGTAATAATACTGAGACTTGGAAACAACCTAGAGACAAAAAAAGCCATTAAAATATTTAGGTTATATGTTCAGCTGTAGATGCTTCTTATTTGTGCACTTAAAAGTGAAAAATAAATTATTGATATACCTAAACATGGTTTGAACATTTACAATAGTTTTAGCATCAGCCATGTAGTCCTCCTCTGCACTCATGGTGCTTTCCTTATCCACTACTACCAAATTATCAGCGTATATAATCCCACACTGCAGCAGATTATCCAAACTAGATAATAGAAAAAAAATAAATATATAAATATATTAAATATATATAATAAAGCTTGTGACTATTTTATTTTGAATCACTTTAATTATGACTGAAATAGATAACAGCCAAAACCTACTTATCTATAGTGCCAGCCATAAAGTACACCATGGGGAAACAGCAGATGGCCTCCAGGAAATGATTATCTGGCCTAGAAAAGGAAAAAGGGACAGCTTGAGCAATAGAATTTGCATCCAAAGGTAAAACCTGATCTTTGAGTGTGGGACTCGGACATGTGATAGCATTCTAAATGTTGCTATGGGAATTCGGAATCCGGTAAACCATTGTGCGAAAGATGTGTTGAAATCCAAACCAGCATCAAATTGTGTCTCAAAATTTCATAAAAAACATTTCTTACAAATATGCTGGCTTTCCCCCTATTTTTTTAGTTGTGCTAAAATTCAGCACAACTACACAGCTTCAATATTTGTTTACCAACTGGGGGAGATTGGTCTGGATGGTGGTTAATGGATCCCCCAAGACACATAAATGTAGCCATCCACATGTTTTCCAATAGCTGCTTATGCTGTGTGACAGACCAAGGAAAACACACACATGGATAAAAACACAGTTCGTCCTTTTTGTAATAAGCTCAAAGATTCCCATAACTGATTTACCTTTATTTGGCAGAAACCACTACTTTCATTCAGCTCTTACACAAACTGAGCAAGTTATGGCTTCAGGACCCAGCATAACCTCCTGATCAGTCATCTAATATCCTAAGCATTAAGCAACATTTGCAGCACGTTTTGCTGTTTTAAATTTAGCATCATTAAATGCAATCTTGGGCGGCGTGGTTTGCATGGTCGCCTCACAACAAGAAGGTCCTGGGTTTGAATCCCGGGCCTGGGTCTTTCTGTGCAGAGTTTGCATGTTCTCCCAGCGCTTGCGTGGGTTTCCTCC
>JAOTQW010000021.1:5006764-5019576 GCA_026260075.1 Sisor rabdophorus
TTACTATATGTTTATGGTGACAAATATAGTTGTAATTTAAAGCATGAGACAAAAAACTTTAGTAAAACGGAATTGGGTTTGATTCCCAGCACCATCAAGTTGCCACTGTTGGGCCCCTGAGCAAAGCCCTTAACCCCAATTGCTTAGTTGTATATAAAAGATCTACTCATAGTATTCCATGGTAAGTCATAATTATAATTTATTAAAAAATATAAAACCATTACACTAATACAATCTTGTACTGTTCACAATTTCATATGTGTGCAGGACAAACAAGTGTGTATGCAGGTCCATAATCAATCGAAAAGCATGTAAATTAAATATCGCTTATATATTTTTATCCGTTATTATTTTATCGCTGCAAAGTAAATAATGTCTATTTATCTATTTATGGTTCATTCACCCTATTTCTTTATTTTAAAAGTTGGCTTTAACATTACTATTTTTTCAATATTTCACCTAGCAGTAATGACACCTCATCATTCATTCATCTTCTGTACCCGCTTTAGAATCACAATTGACCTTGTTTTTGGACTGTGGGAAGAAACCAGAGTAAACCCACGCAAGCGTAGAAAGAACATAAAAACACTAAAACACTCCTTGCCCGGGACCCTCTTGCCATGAGGCGACCGTGTTAAACACTAAATACCTCATCACTGTTGGCAATAATAAGAGTTTGATATTTTAGTTTTAAGGCATATAGTTTAGTAAAATGTGTTAATATGCTGGAGCACTCTTCCCAACGTCAACATGGTTCCAGCATGACAGGAGTCCCTGTATGATATTTAAAATTGCATTTAATGCAAAGTGCAGATTTTGATATTTACTATATGAAATACCTCCACAAATGAACATTGTGTGATTGACAAAACTGTACATTCTTTTTAAAATACTTGCTTGCAAATCCACTTAATGTTTGTTTTTAGTGCGACCAAAACTAGTCATCGCATTAATTCATTTCTTATGGGTTTAAAAATAAAACCCTGCCAAAATTTTGGCCGTAAATATACTGTATATTATATTAACAGTATAGTATGTGGTGTTTATGAATGAAATAACTTATATACTTATAAATTAAATATACAGTGAACTACTGACCAATAGGCATTCTGTTTTATTCTTAACCATTATCATAATTGCTGCTGTGGAAGCATGCTATAAATGCGTGTGTCAGCCTGTCTTGTGTTATAATGTACAAACTGTTTTTAGATAACTACAGAAATTCTTGCTTTAAATTAACTTTTGGCAAATGTTGTTGTGTAGAGCCACTTACATTGATCTCTTTTATACAGATGTTTAACTTGGGATTAAGGGACTTGTTTGGGGAGCCAGCAGTGGCAGCTTGGTGGTACTGGTAATCAAATCCATGATCTTTTAGTTACCAGTTGTTAACACCTTCTTTCAATTACAAGTTTCAGTTACAACACCTCAACCATTGTGCCATCACTACCCCTTTAAGTTTCAATTTACAATGTTCTTACATAGTGAGCTGTTAAATATACCAGATTAAAGATTTCATCTTATCACCAAGCAACATGACAACATGACTAAAGCTGTTAAACATCTGGCCTGTAAGAAATACAAAGTGATCCTACAGCTGAATTAGAACCCTAGACATCTCATTGTTGTCAGTTTGTCATTATTCTTAAAAAAAATATTAATTCTAACAATGCTTTTTTACAGTTTTGTTTAGATATACTACTTTAAGGTTATTAATAGTTAATAGATGGGTGGCCCACAGCCGAGTAGATCCTTGATTAATGGACATTTGTTCTGTATTAATGTCATGCCCAAAGCCAACACTGGAATTAATTTGGGTGTATAATTGTTGTTCAGTTACTTTTAGGAAATAATCTATTTCTTATTTTTAATTTAATTGCAAAAGATACCAATTAGGTAAACGGAGCTGTTGGTTTTCATGCCTGTCACACTGAGAAATACGGTCACATCCATAACTCCACTTTTTCGTCAGGTAATTTAAAGTCTAAAGGCCTCCAGGTGAAATCAATAGCAATCTATAAATACAGCTGACATGCTCTAGGAATCACATCTCTACAAATAACACTTTCCCCATTTTCTATAGTTGCTGTCTTACCGCAGTGTTTTTAACCTTTCACATTACAATCTTAACTTAAAATGAAATATCCAAAAGTTTGCATCTTTCGATAATGCAGCTGATAATGTTAACATAGGAACTTGAAGAGTTTAATAAGTAACAGACTTAAATATAGTGTTTAACAATGTAAACAATACAATGGTGCCATAAATTTTTAAAAAATACTAAAATATATTTTCTTCACATTGGTTAAGCTATTGTCTTCGCTCTATTACACCATGTTACGGTTACTGTGGTGGTCTTATTTAGGCAGAAGAGACATTGAATGTGGAAAATAAAAACAAAATATATATATATTTTTTAAATTAATTAAAATATATATACTTTTTTAATTTTACTTGCTTATTATCTTTGGTTGATTACCAGGTGTCAGACTGACAGATAATTCCATTTTTTAATTATGTGTCACCATATTTATGATATGAAATCAAACCCTTATCGATCACATTATCTTGGTCAGTACCTGAATATTGTTACAGACACAATCAAACTTTTAGCACGCCTATACAGTGGAATACTGATCACTCACACTTGACATTGCTACCTAATTGCTAGATAGTTTGTTTCACATCTTAGTTTATTTTACATTTTTTTTATTTTCCTCGTATGTGCCTGTGCTTACATGCTTCCAGCCCTGGTCCACCCACTCCTGGGAATATCTTTCTTAACAGATAATCCTGCAATCCATTGTATTCTTACCTCTATTAAAAAACTTAATGCTTGCTAGATTAATTAACCTGTTTGATTGTATCTCATCTGTGTCTTAAATCTGACCTTCTGTTACAAATATATGGTTGACAATACAGTGATACTTGTACAACCAAGAGAAAAAGAGAAAAGAGCTTGATTTTATTAATAATGACTATAATACTTGGTAATACTAAGACATAGTAAGATCTGTCAATGACATGGTTGCTGTGCTTTTGGTAAGGAAGAGGTTTTTCTGGAAAGAGTCTGGAAACCTTAGCACTGAGCACAGGCTTTACAAGGTTTTAAACAAAAGCAGTTTGAAGTTTACATTATTTAGATGTCTGGGTGTCCAACAACCAGCAATGTGTGTGTGAGTGTGTGTCTAGATTATCACTTTGTGGTAAAATATTACAGCATTGGCCTGTGCTGACAGCATCATTAGTGTTCCCAAATGTTGGATTCATAAGACACCCCAACAAATCGTTACTTATGCGGCATTATTTTGGGTTGGTTTTAACTCAGGGAGAAAGAAAAAAATGTCTTCTTCTGTGGTTTTGAAACCTTGATGTAAAATGTGGAGTAGGAAAAGGGGTGAACTGAAAGCAAAAACAAGCCTAATTGTGATGAGTTTTTGGATTCTTTTGATCAGCGGAAATGACAACGGAATGCCAGTGACTATATTCCTCCAGGGTCAACAAGGGTCAACAAAATGCTACATTTTTAAAATTTAGAATATAATTTAGATAAAATTTGCTAATTTTTCTATTTAGAATATTTTTCTAAAGCCACTGATTGAAGCTACGGTGTCGAACTCAGCACTCTGTCAAACTCTACAAATGGATCAATAAATTCAAGAGCCTTTGAAATAAGTGATTGTCCTCTAAAAGCGTAGTGTTTAAAAGCGTGACTTGTTTTAGTTGATTTTGGACCCCATCAAACTATTGATTGTAGATGGAACAGGCTAATGACTGATTTTTACTTTGTCTTAATCAATTTAAACTCCACAAAGGCTGTGTATGCAATCAAAAACTAAGGTCCTGTAAGCATTTCCTTGCAAGGTTCAAAAAATTTTTATTACAACTATTTACATGTAAAGTGACCTGTGTTTTCTTTGGCTTAAAATAAATGAGTATGTCATCTATGTACACCATGATGCCCAGCATGCCTCAAAGGACATCATTGATGAAGCACTGGGACACCAATGGAGCGTAAGTGCGTCGATATGGCATTATACGCTACTCGAAATGAGCAGAGGCAGTGCTAAAGGCTATTTCATATTCACATTTCAGAAAGTTTTTAAACAAAGAAACTCTTGCCAGTAGAAAATTTTATTTTATTAATTTGCTGCTTGCCAAACAGTAACAATTTACTCGCTTACTTACTTGTAGTTCGTCTTTTACTTTAATGAATTGAAAAATGGTGTAGAAATAACTATATAACATGTAATGTAACATAGTTTGATAAGAATTGACAATTTGTTTAGCTTTTTGTAACATGTACTCTTCAGTGCTTCCTATTTTATTACTGAGGGAAAGTGACATCACTTCATGTATATTACAAAGTTATGTGGGGGATTCCACCAATGTCTAAACAATCTAATGTCATATAATTAGGACATTTTCTTTCTTCCTTTACCCTATTTCTTTTATCCCCTATTTCTGCTATTCTTTTTTACAATCTTTTTCTCTTTCCTTCCTTCTTGTCTTTACAGCTAAATTAAGAGATAATGATAAAATAATGGGTGGCGCAGTGGCGTAGTGCTTAGAAGTTAACCTCCTGGCGTTCGATTCCCGGGTAATGGGCCTTTGTGTTCGGAGTTTGCAAGTTCTCCAAGCTCCAGTTTCCTCCCACAGTCCAAAAACATGTACATTAGGTTGAATGGCAATTTGAAATTGCTCATAGGAATGAGTGTGAGTGTGTGTGGTTGTTTGTCTATGTGGACTGGCTACCTGTCCAGGGTGTACCCCTGCCTTTTGCCTCATTTGTTCTGCTAGACTCCAGCAGACCCCCGTGACCCACAGTTAGGGAATAAGTGGGTATAAAAGATGAATAAATAATAACGTAAGTGTGTTTAGAAGTCACTAAATGATAGAGTGTAAACATGCTGATATATCTTTGCTCTCCTTCAGCTTCCAGAATGTGCCTGTTATGTAACATTCCTATGTGAAAAGATTTTCTAGAGTGGCATCATGTGGTCACTATGAGAAGTACACATCAAAAAAAATTACACATTTACCTCTTCATACAATTTAAAGTGCATTTTTACTAAAATTTAACTTATGATTGAAAATTTTATCCTCATAACATATATAAAAGATGCAGTAATTATCTAAAAATAGTTTTTAATTAATAAGAAATTAACATAAATTTAAATTTGACCGTACAAATACCCATCAAATCCTATTAAATCCCCTACACGAAGAGATAAGCAACCATAAACAAAGATCAGAAATGTGCCACAGCACATGAAACATCATTCAGGATTCATGCTTCAGTTCTCAGCCCAAAACGGCAGATGGAAGCGGAGAGCTGTGCTCACATTCTGCTATTTCTCTGAACAAATTCACACACACACACACACACCCTTCACATTCACAGGGACAGCAGACACTGATTTTGCTGTCAAATTATGGCATGCAAATTATCCAATATGACCCATGGTTCTATACTGGCAAAAAAGCCAAAGGATAGCAAGACTGGGTTTATACAGTATCACAGACAGCTTAATATATATATATATATATCTATAATAGTGGAACTACAAAAAAGACTAATGGGTTTGTCAAAAGGTATAGCATATAGTAAAGCATCAGTGAAATATAGTGTAAAATTGCTAGTAAATTGTGTAATGTATGGAGAGTACTGCTATAGTGAATATAAAAATGGCACATAATACATCACTATACAATCCTGAGATGGGATTAATATCTGTGTGTTTGCATGTTCACTGCGTATCACTTTGTCTTCTTTTAAATAGATTCTAGTAAGAAGACATGGAGATCTATATGCAGATCGGAATCCATATAAAAATAACTTTGTGACTTGCTTCTATGTGGGTTCCTTAGAGCCCTAGGATATATTTAGTAAGAAGACATAGAGCTCTAAGAGAACCCATATAGTAGTAATTGTGTGACTTAAGTTTTTTTCTGATTAAAGTGTAATAATGCACAAACAAACTGATTTAAAGTGTAATAATGAAAGGCTGAACTGATTTATCTATGAATTACTGATTTATGTAATAGTAAATCCAAATTTTAACATATTTTAATATAACTAGTCACAAAATAGAAAGGCAGGGGGGTACAACCTGGACAGGTCACCAATCCATTGCAGGGCCACACACACACACACAACTACACGCACTCCTATGGAAATCACCAGTCAACCTAATGCACATGTTTTTAGACTGTGGAAGAAAACCAGAGGATTATACATTGTTTTAGCCACCAGGAATTTGTGTTATATAACTCATAACGATGTAAACTCACTTGAAAAGAAAAATCCAGTGTTATGATGAGGAATATGCAAATGGTAAAAAAAATTGGTTATGGCTCTATGGAAATATTTACAATAGGTTTTGCACTAGTAATATGTAACTGAGCATGACAACCTGGTGACAATAGAATTCTTTACAAAAGCATCAACCAACAGAGGAGAATGTCAGCATGTGGTTTAACCGCCTGACATGCAAATATGCAGCTTCCCTGAAGACATGCAAGAATTAAAAGAGACCAAACAGATAAACACAACACATCCTGCATGGAAAGAAAAACAGCCAAAACCGACCGATGTACAAAACCTGTATAAAATTGCAAAGCGTATACCATAGCGTGTATAGCGTGTATAAAGCATGTATAATTAATCATATTTAAAGTGTAAAGTGTAATCACTGGACTAGATTTAAGTATTTAGTAACAGGTTTCAAAACAGTGAGAGAGAAAAAAACAGAGGATGAATGCAGAATATTAAACTGATGTGTGAATGCAGCAAATTATTTGCTGAGAAATTGCATGGCTCAGAATTGCCGAGCAATCATCAGAAAGTGCCAAAAATATCAGAGTGATGGCCCTTGTGAAAATATTTACATTTCTTTGAGTTTGTTAGTTCTGAACAGCCAATCTGCACTTCATGGTTTAACAATGAACAAGATTATTAATCCATCCTTTTGGTTTGTGATTATTTGCCTTATAGCATTTTGTAGTTTGTGCTTGTATAATTTGCTTGTATAAAAAAATGGGTTTTTCAAATCAATACTTTAGAATATGTACGATATAAACAAGCAGGAAGTAATAATTAGTAGTGCAATAACACTCAACTTAATGCTGTTAACTGATATAGAAACCAGATTTATCAACAGGAAGTAATAGCTCATTTAGGACAAAAGATGAGTTCCTTATTATTCATTCATTCATTCACTGCTTATTCCCTTACTCAGGGTCATGGGGGTCTGCTGAAGCCTATTCCATCACACATAGGGAGAAAGGCAGGAGCAGGGCCACACATAGACGAACAACACAGACACTTACTTCTATAGATTTAGAGTCACCAAGCAAGCTAATGTATATGTTTTTGGACTGTGAAAGGAAACCACAGTACCCAAAGTAAACCCACACAAGCATGAGAGAACATAAATAACAGAACAGAAATCTATCCCAGGCGACCGTGCTAGTCACTACACCATCGCAACACTCACATTTTAATAATTTTATTTTAATTTATGATATTATTATAAGGTGGTGCGGTGGCATAGTGGTAGATTCCTAGCCAGGGGGTCTTTCTGTGCGAAGTTTGCATGTTCTCCAGTGTTTGTGTGGGTTTACTCTGGGTACTATGGTTTCCTCCCACAGTCAAAAAACATATACATTAGGTTACTTGGTGACTCTAAATTGCCTATAGGAGTGTGTGTGGTTGTTCGTCTAACCCTGAATTAGAGAATAAGCCAGTATAAAAGATGAATGAATGATTTCTTTAAATTAAATTTGATTAACTATGTTTTTCTTATTTTTTCTTTTCTTTTGATAATCTTATGTTTTATCAAAAAATAAATTTCAAGAAATACATTGGGATGTACAGAATGTTCCATGCTGATATATTTTCATTAGATACTGAACTAATTTGCTGGAATCCAGCACATACGACCAACCTGTTGCTACTAATACCCCCTTCTGTCGCACTAAAACCCACTGAAATCTTGTTCTCTCTCTAGGATTTCTAAAAGGATCCAATTCAGTGCTGGTCTACTCACATAAGAGTGCTAAATCTTTCACTTCTCTTTAGAATCAACTTCTGAGACTGCATCTCTTTACACTGCACCAAGCACCAAGTTTCCTTTCTTTTTTTCCAAGCTGCCTAACACACCCGACAGCCAAGGCTTTAACAATGTCAGTTAATTTAATTGTCAGGGCATGCTTGAGAGCTCGATTGCACTAATGCCAGAACATTTAACACAGACTCAAGAATTTTCACATTGCTTCATTATGGACACCTGCCGACTTGTTTATTCATGCTAATGTACAATTAGCCAACCAATCATGTGGTAGCAGCGTTAAATCATTAAGATAAAGCTCAGGAAATACAGGTAAAGTTTACATCGAACATCAGGATGATGGGAAAGCACTATTGACTTGTAAGTTACACTGAGACTGGTGTAACTTACATATGTACACAACAGGTTTAATGAATTGGCAAAGTGATTCGTACAAAACAATAACAACTTTATCCATTCATCTTCTATACCCACTTATTCCCGAACTCGGGATCACCGGGGTCTGCTGGAGCCTATCCTAGCACACATAGGGCAGGGGTACATCCTAAACAGGTCGCCAGTCCATCGCATGCTCACACACTTACACTCACTCCTAGGGGGAAATTACCAATGAACCTAATGTACATGTTTTTGGACTGTGGAAGAAAATCGGAGTAACCAGAGGAAACCCACGCAAGCGCAGGAAGAACATGCAAACTCCGCACAGAAAGACCCGGGAATCTTGCTGTGTATAATAGTCAATAAAAAAAAGCTTACAGTGCAAAAATATTAATGCTTCTTTAAAATAAAAACATTCACAGACATGCTTTCAAAAGGTAGCCTCGAGCCACACGAAGCCTCAAACCACGAGAAGACTATTAAATTTGACTTCTAGGAGGAGACCTGCCTCCATCACATAGTGTTCTGATTTCATCATTTAAGAGAACATCCATGTTACATGATCGTGCCCAAGCCTCTTTTTTTTCTTTTTCCTGATGGCAAAGCTTTCTGCTGCCCGCCCACTCGCTGTACAGTACATCAATGACTAATATGGCCTTTAGTCTAGACTGTAGCGCATGACAAACCACTCAAAGTGCCCTGCGCAGCAAGCTGAGCACTCACCTCCCATCAGCCACCACACTTACACGCGCTCATTAAACACCTCCAGACTCATACAGGCAGAAGAGGAAGACAAAACACCTCCAGATTACCAAGTTTACATAGACAAAATTGAAAATAGCTTTTACAGATATTAGAGCAGGGAGAAGAAATACAAATTATGATATGTTAGTATGTCTTGTTTGTATGCTGCAAGTGAGAGTGTGACACTCAGCCTCTGTGAAATACCTACACCACTATTATATTGACTTTTATTCGCACTTACTTTTTAAAAGGTTGTGAATTTAATTCCCAACATAGGAAACTCACCACAGATGGACTTATAAACAACGTAAAAATCAACGTTAATGCTTTAAAATAATTGCAGTGATTTCTTTCAAACTTTTTAAACTGATATAGACATTACTGCTACTGTGTATTTGAATGTATACTAAACATTCATTCTATCAAGCGTTACAAACATTAAGAAATAAAAATGTTCATGCTATGATTCTGTATATAATAAATATCCATACCAAATATAATCAACAAATAAATTGAAACAAATTAATTTTTTAGTCTGTTTGATATAAAATAGCAGCCAATCCAATTTGCCAACACCGGGCAGGCTCTGGAAACAATGGCAGCAGTCAGTAGATGCATCTTGTGTTTTACTATTAAAACATTTTATATATTTATTAATACTTTTAAATAATTTTGAAATATTTTTTTTTGTCTTTACTGTTTCTTTCAAACCGATATAACTGACACTGATAAGTCACCAGTAATAGTTACAAATCTTTCTGTGTACTTGAATGGAAAAATTTTGAGCGAAAAATGGGGTATACAAATCTGGCTCACAGTCATCTGCATATAAAATGACACAGTAATAAAATTTTAATTTTATGACGTAATCTCAAACAGCATTTATTTTGTTAGACATTTGGCCTTTGAAACTCCTACTTCACGTTAGTTTTACTGTAATACAACTTAAAACTTATTAAAATTATAAGATTTTGTGTTAAGATTTATTTAGATAACTTTAAAAACAAGGACACATGCTGCAGATGCAGCCGAAATCATAAAACACAAGCTGTTGATAATTGTATACTAAATAATCAGTCTACTCATAATATTTGGTTGGTTATGTGACAAAAAACAAAATCTATTTCTACAGATCTTTTGCATCTCATAGTTGAATCTAGAATGTTAGTGTGTAATACGAAGTAAAGTGATTTTCGATTATTTGCAGTTTTATTTAATTTGTAATCTTGTAAATTAAGTTTGAATATAAAGGAAAACTCACTCATTGTCTAGCCTGATTATTCCCTAATTCACGACTGTAGAAGGAAACCAAAGAACCCGAAGTAAACTCACACAAGTGCAGGGTGCACTTTGCAACATGCAAACTCCACACAGAAAGACCCCTTAACCTTGTCCTGGCCCAGGACCTTCTTGCTGTGAGGAGACCGTGCTTACCACTAAGCCATGCAAAAAAAATATTAGCCAAAAATTCAAACGATGAGTTCAAGTCCAAGCAGTGACAAGTTCCAATTCTGATCTGTTTAGCAAAGAAGCTAATCCTAAACTGCACAGCTAAATAAAAAAGAAAAGTAAGTCATTTTGAATAAGTGAGTCTGCCAAATGCTAATAATACTAATGCAATATGGAATACCTCGGTTGTCATTCTTGGACTAATGCTTTGGCAGGATAAACAGTAAGTTTACTTATAAACAGTAAGTTTCATATTTGTCTCATGTTTAGTGAGAAAAAGTTCTGTAATCAGGAGAAAAATTACACTGAACTATCCAGCTATACAAAGGAGGTGACAGAAAAGTGTGTCTGTTTCAAACTACATGAATACAACTACATGAAAAAAACAAACAAGACATTGAACAAAATTTTTTTAGGAGGAATTAACATAAGAAAAACATTTGAAACAAACAAACAAAAAAAACATTTAAAAAAGCATAAAAAAACAGAAGTGAATATTCCAAAACAAACAACACCTCAAATCATTACAAATAAAACGAAACAGAAGAAAACAATACAGAAAAAATTATTTCAAAACAAAAGTGATACACAAAAATAAAGCAAAAAAATCTAAACAAACAAAACACAAAAAGAAAAAGAACACAATATAACTAAAATATTCAGATTAAAAACACTGATATTTGCCTACAAAGCCAAAAAGTCATCGCACAAGCCTACCTCCAAGCACTCATCACTGATTGCATAGCCCTGCGATCAGATCCACAAGTACTGCTTGACTAGTTCCACCATTCCCTAGGCCTCAAGGTCAGTCTTCCTCATGACCTTTCTCTGTTCTGGCACCAAGATGGTGGAATGAACTTACCATCATTGTAAGAAAAGCAGCATCAATGACTGTCTTCAAGAAAAGTTTGAAGACAAACCTCTTCTTAAATACCCAGCACTTAAAATATAAAAGTATCCATGTCACTCGTTCAACATTTTTGTGGTTGTCACACTTTGTTTTGTCTTTGATTGTACAAGTTTTAAGCTACAAGTTTAAAACTTAAAACACTTTTGTATGTCGCTCTTGCCAGGAGCATCTGCTAAATGCTGTAAATGTAAATTTAATGTAATTAAAACAAACAAAATATAGGAAACAATGCAAAACAGAAAAAATCTTTAAAAAAAAGATTGCAGTAGAATGGGTTGGAAAGTCATGTGTAGATAAATGTCTTGTAGAAAAACCCTGCATCTACTGCACAATCCACAAACAGTATAAAAAAATTTCATTGATATTAAGTTTAATATAATAATTTCTTTTTTTTTTTTTTCATTTTTTGTCACATTCATGATTATATATTTACATTAACAGAATTTGGCAAACGTCCTTATCCAGAGCTTATCTCTTTCATACAACTGAGCAACTGGGGGTTAAAAGCCTTACTCAGCATTGGTAACTTTGTGCTGCTGAGAATGATACACTGTTTTTTCTGACATCTTTGTGCTGCTGGGAATGGTTCCCTGTTTTTTCTGTCCCAACATCTTAACCACTTTTCCACTGTTACATTTAGTAAAATGTAAAAAGGTCTTGCTCAGGGACCCAACAGTGGCAGACTTCTTGGTAATGGGGCTTAAACCCAGGTCTTTGTGATCTGCTAATCAACAACTCAGCACCTTAACCAATTGAGCCACCAAACACTAAGTAGTTTTAACATAAAAAAGGTCAAATGATTTTAGGCAAAATTAGAAGCACAGAAGCACTTTTAGATAGCATTTCACGCCTAACCATTTAAATCACTCTGAGAGGCAGCACAATCTGGATTAGCAATTTTCAAAATTGTGGCATGGTTCAACGAATTAAAATAAAACAATAAAATGGAAGACTGATATGACTGACTGAAATAAGAAGTGCGGAAAAACTACTGCCGCACAAAAGTCAATCTGCCGTGAGTGATTTTTTCCCTTTTCACTTGTCAGTTATGTGGCTCTCAAGCTCCCACACACTCAAATGCAAACACACATGGATATGAGTGCACACACACACACACACAGTCACAAACACAGAAGGAAAGACCTCAGACTACTTGATTTTGGAACACATCACTGTAGATCCTCACAGTGCATAACCAACACTAGCACACACACACACACACACACACACACACACACACACACACGCACACACACACA
>JAOTQW010000021.1:5049398-5061748 GCA_026260075.1 Sisor rabdophorus
AGACACAGACACCTAAACAACACACAAAGCAAGACCAAGGCAAACTAAAACTCAAGAGTATAAATACACAAACTAATGATGGAATCAATTGACTAAACAAGAAACACCTGAACACAATGATGGACCAATCAACATTGACAGGACAGGAAGACTCACATGACAAGACACAGACAGCATGAATAAACACAAAGCAGATGTTTTTACAACAGA
Organism: Sisor rabdophorus; assembly: GCA_026260075.1. Taxonomy (NCBI): domain Eukaryota; kingdom Metazoa; phylum Chordata; class Actinopteri; order Siluriformes; family Sisoridae; genus Sisor; species Sisor rabdophorus. Next base: position 5,049,609 of record JAOTQW010000021.1, read on the forward strand.
GCCATGAAACTTAACCTGTTTAAATAGATTTTGTCTCATTTCCTTTTTTATGTAGTTTTTAACTGTTTAAAAAATGGATGGGGGAATTCACCCAGTAAAATATATTTTATTTGCTAACTATATACTGACTATAAATTAAAATGTAAATATTTTAATAGATTTCACCGTCCTGCCACCAGAGCATACCATCTTCAGAATACTAGCTGCCAGGTTTCACTTCCAAATGTGTTACTTCCCGTCTGACTGGCTACTTTAGCCAGACGCTTCTAGCACACGTTGCGAAGTATTGTTTTACTATGCAACATACTAAGCTTTTCTTCTCTTTTCTTCATCCTGCCTTCTTGGTTTTTAAACTCTGCTTGATTTTGCTTTCAAGATTTTGTGTAGGTGTTTTAAATTTATTTGTTGGTTAGTTTTTGACATCTGTCTACCAACCTCAGCTTGGCTATTAAGTACTTTTGTTGCCTTATCCTTCTGTGCTTGATGAAACAGTATTTTGCAATATGGATTAGCCTTTTTCTGCTGCTTCACATTTACCCTTTAATATCCCTATCCTTTTTTGCAGTAATCACAATTTGATTTACTGTAAAATTCAATAATTGTTAAATATGTATAATAACCCCATACTATATATTTTTGTACAGATTTCAGTGACAGACAAGGTGAAGTCATATGCTATTTGTACATATGTATTTGGTTTATTTCCCTTCGCCCCTTAATAGACCTTAGCATCAGAATAGATACAGTATAAAATGAATTAGGTGTCTACATTATTCAAGTGTCTCTTTATGAGTGCAGAAAAGAAAGTGGGTGGGTTAAAGAGCTGTAAAATTTAATAAACTAGCATTAAGCAGATCTGTTTAATGGCCTATGGGAAAATAACTGTATCTAAAAGTTGGAAGCAGGAAGCTGCCCTGTAAACTCAGTAAACCTTATTCAGATTTTGAACCGTTCAGGAAAAAGGTTTGAAAGGTGCTGCAAGTCTTCTACAGTATGTGTGTCTGTGTAGATGTGCTAGACACCTAAACAGTTTAGACAGACATAAATCCTATTTAACCTTCCCTCTAAGGTTAAATTGTGTAAAGAAGTGTGAGCTTCTCTGGTTTCTCTGAATCGGACAAATATTCTATAGATTATTGTTGCTATTGTTTGCTCAAATGTATTCCACATGTTGCAGATACCGATTTTGGTTTATTTTCCTCTACTCTGTTTGATCATTGCTACCCTACTACTTTTTTTTATTATCAAATATATCTTTTCTAATATTGGATACACTGATATATATTGGCATCTTGTGGTTGAATTGAGAATTATCTGTATCTAAATTATGTATATTTTTAGAGGTGTTGCTTCTCTGGAAAGTTTTTTGTCTTTTATCTCCCTTTTGAAGTTCTGGATTATTCTTTTTTTCTTATTGTACAAAACATTAATGTCCTACATCTGCGTATTTCCTAATTAGGATTCACAGGGAAACCTATCCCAGCTCTTCAAAGGTTGAAAGCTAAAAGGGGTACACACGGGGCAGGTTACCACTCCATTACAGGTCCACTTACTCTAATTTATAAGTGAGTAACCTAACATGCATGTTTTTAGACTGTGGAAAAAACAAGTACCCAATGTAAACATGCCAATCCCACACAGAAAGGAGTGATGTATGCATCAGTGTTTTGAATCTGATGTCTGGAGCTACTAGGAGCTAGCGGAGGAAGCGCAGCAGTGGCGTGATGTATGAAAACTTGGTAGGTTAAAAACAACTTATGCAGCTGCATTCTGAATCATCTGCACTAAGTCCAGCAGTCTAGTTTTGAAATGACAAAAAACTGAAGAAGCAACCACTATCCCCTGGGATGCTTTGAAGATCTGCCTCTAGACTTTTCTCTGTTCAGGCAGCAAGATACTGGAATGAACTTCCATAGGAGTCACTGACCGTCTTTAAGAGACAATTGAAGACCTACTTCTTTTTCAAATACCTGCAATGTTAAAAAGCATTATACAGTTAAAAAGCATATATACTGCTCTTTTCAAAAAATTTTGTGTGTTGTATTATGTAAATGTAAATTGTGCAGTATGTAAATATAGATATAGATATAAATATACATTATGTTTTATGTTTGTCAAGACCAATTTTGATAAATGTATATTTTTATTTTATGAATGTATATTGTTTTTTCAGAATTTTCTCTTCATGCACATAATTAGGTTGCATGTGATTGGGATACATGTTTAATATATATATTTAGATATTAAGCATATATTTAACAATTTTCTATTTTACTTTTAAGATAGAAGATAATAACACATCTGATAATAGAAAGCATATACGAAAGAAAAAGCAGGGAAAATGGCAGCCTTGGAGCGCTGTGCAAATCTTTTATGATGTAGGAAGCAATGATAATTGGTTACAGAAATGAGCTCATGCTGTAAAGACAATTCATCTTTCCCTGGACAGGCATGAAATATAGACATGTAATCTATGAATATAAAAACCTAATTAAATAAACAACAAAACAGCACAATGGTAGTGTACATAAATTACATTACATTGCATAATATTCCAAATTATCAAATTAAAGAGTCTTTCCACTGTGTGATGGTCTGCCCAGATGCTGGTCAGTACCATTTTCCTTTAATTTATGTGTGCATCCAGTATGTCTTCTCTTTAATTGACCACATGTTATTGGTCATTTTGTAAAAGACACTTTTTGAAGGCTTTTCTTTTGCCATGCATTCTCGATCCTCTTATTCAGCCTTTCGCAGGATGATGGGCGATGATCAGATGAAAATGATGACCAAGCTTCCCATCAAGGAATTTCCTTTGAGTCACCCGAATATCCTAGGTGTTAAAAATTTCAGTCACCCCTTTTTTTAGTAACAGTTTAGTAATTAACTATTTAAAAACAATCAAGCTTCAGCCATATTACCTGAACTGACATGCTGGGAACACGAGAGCTTTTACTGTCAGTCAAGTTAGAACCACTATTTGCACAATATGCACAACTGGTCTTTTTTAAAACACGTGGTATTATAGGTATTATAGGTATTATAAAATGGATCATATTCACACTTCATGCTAAGTAAAATATAACTTGTATATTGATTCTAAAAATATATTCCTAACAACTGTATTTTTTAAAATGTATATGTCAGATATTATAACACCCTTTTACAGCATCTACTGTAGATCTGCTAAGTTGATTAAAAGAAAAGTGCTAGTGTTTTTTCTAGGTGTAAATTTAAACAATATTTTCAGATTTAATTGACACAATACAAGCAGAAATTACATGCTCGATATGAATTATATAATTATATAATTTATGGGACCATCACTAGTAAAGCTAAAAATCATTATTATTATCTATCTTTTGGTAACCACATTTGCAAGAAAAAGCTTTGCAAAAGATGATGACCATGCATGTTTGGTTGTGTTATGGGCAGTTGTCAATAGAATCTAACGCATTTCTCCACCTCTTCACCCCTGGTTTCTGATCTGTCATGAAGTACATTCTTTGTGCATATCAGCACATGAGGTCATACCCGTACTGGTCCGCTTTACTGATCCTGGTCAATTCTATAATCATAAAGAAACAGAACAAATATTAAAAAACCTGGAATTATGTATAATATAACAGTATACAAAAAGACAATAGAAACAACAAGTGAAAGCCAAGAAATATGCTGAAGCATAGACTCACCAGAAAAAGCCAAGACCTCAGCAACTGTCCCTAACAGCAGAGCCAAAAACTTCATGAAACCATGGCACATAATCACAGCATCCAGTGATGCTGGATGTTTGATGTATTTTTATTATCTAATATATGCAGTTATCCAATCTGTAAATCATTTGTCAACATAACAATCCATTTAATTCATGTAGGTGCAGGTTAAATGCTTCTGTTAAAGTTACATGAAACATATTAATGGTAAATAATTATGATCATGCCATGGTTACTCTTTCTAAAAGGGTCTGTTTGCTTATTATTAGGGTAATTTTCACACAACAGTTCATGGATACAAAATGATTCCACAGAAAAGGCATGTTAGTTTGAATGAATGTTCTGTGGGTGGAAATATCTTGCCAATAAGAGAAGACAGATTTGTACAAGCTGTCAGGAGGAATAACTCATACAATTACACATTGTAAATGTGGAAAGTAGTTTAATGTGAGGTGAGCTCTAACTACATTTACAGTTCTGGCATTTGGCAGACACCCATATTCAAAGCGGCATATATATATATATATATATATATATATATATATATACTATAGAATGAGCTATAAATTATACTATACTATATACTATAAAAATGAGCACCAGGTATAACAGTATTGATTTACTATCCTCTGAAAATAACTCAACATTTAGCCATTATTGTTAAAATAACTGCCAACCAAAGTGAGTACAGTGTCAACAAAAGTGAACATGTCAAAACTGTGTCCAAAGTTTCAATATTCTGTGTGGTTGTTATCTAGCATGGCCTTATTCCTCCTGGGCATGGAATTCAACAGAACTGTACATGTTGTTCCACTTTTACATAATGATAACACAGAGTTTCTGGATGTTAGTCACATGGTGATTCGGTACTTTTCACGGGGCCCGTGAAATAGCGTCTAGGTCTGGAGACATACTTGGCCAGATTTCATTATTATTTTTAAATATGTAAAGCTGCTTTGAGACAATTTTGTAAAATGTGCTATACAAATAAAACTGATTTGAATTAAATCACCTATCAGGGCCTTTACCAGCACCCCTGGCACTTAATGCATCCTCAGAAAATGTCGCTACCAACACCATTTTTAAGTGACAATTTCCGTACTCAATACTAGGGTGTTGCTACACATGCTAAACACTATCTTACTAAAACATGTTTATCTTAGTCTATTAAGGTCACAGGAAATGGTTGCAGTAATTCATGTTCTCTGAAAGGTTGTCTTCAAACTGTTTTCAGACTTTCTTGTGAGCCAGCTTCAGAAAAGACTTTCTTTTGGGACAACAGCCATGCAAGCCATGATCCATACATACTATAGAAATAAAACCTGGATATTTTTTAGTAACTGTAATTTACTGTCCTCTGAAAATAAATAAATATTTACCCATTATTGTCTGTAGCTGGCAACAAAAGTTAGTACACCTGAAGTGATCAGAACTGTAATTGGCTTTTTTGTTACCTTGATAGGATCATTTGGGTACCTTATATTAGAGAAGGGAGTGGCGCTGTGGTGTAGTGGTTAGCATGGTTGCCTTACAACAAGAAGGTCCTGGGTTCGAATAACAGGCCCATAGGAGTGAATGTAAGTGTGTGGTTGTCTGTATCTGGCCCTGCGATGGACTGACGACTTGTCCAGGGTGTACCCTCTGTCTCTTACCCTATGTGCGCTGGAATAGGCAATAATAAAATAGGGAATAAGTGGGTATAGAAGATGAATTAATCAATTAATGAACTTTTCCATGACATTCTAATTTATTGAAATGAATTTATACTAAAATGTTTAAAGGGTGATACTTACTTTTTTGAGACCCTGTATGTATCCTCTTTAAGGATAGTCCTTTATTGTCAAGAAATATTTATTATAATTTGCATAAAAAATAGTCACAACATTGGTCAGCAATAAAGCTTACTTATGCTAGGAGGTTCGAACAATGTCTAAATGATTAATAATAAGAGGCTTGCCACATTTTTGCTTATCATTAGCTAATCTGTCATCTGATCTCTGGTCATGGCTGACAGGGCAAGAACCCAGTGTGGTTTTCTACTTTTGCTTTTGATTTCTGTGTTTTAAGATGCTTAAATAGGGGCACCACAGTGGTTTAGTCATTAGCACTTTTGCCTTACAGCAAGAAGGTCCCAGGTTAGTATCCCCTGCAGGGAATATCTGTGGGGAGTTTGCATGGTTTATCATTGTTTGTGTAGGTTTACTCCTACAGGTAATTACTGTTCCCCCTACAGTCCAAATTGATCGTTCTATATTGCCCATAGGTTGTAAGCATGATGTGGTTGCTTGTCATGTATGTGGTTCCTTGTCTCTATGTGGCTATGTGACGGACTAGCTACCTATCCAGTGTGACCCCTGCCTTTCAACAATGACAGGGATAGACTCCAGCAAATTGCCATTATCATAATTAGGAATAAGCGAGTATAGACAAAGAATAGATAGATAATCACATATGTCATTTTTAAAGGGAGTTGTGTGGATAAATCTCAGTATATTAATATTTACTCCAAACAGATCAATGTACATTTTCTGAATATGCAACTTTACCTAACAAAATAAAGTATTTCTAATTAAAATTTAAAGCAGTGTGTTAGCGGTTAGCGCGGCCGACTCACAGTAAGAAGGTCCTGGATTCAATTCCCAAGTAAAGGGTTTTTCTGGGCAGAGTTTGCATGTTTACCCGGATAATCCGGGTTCTTCCGATAGTCCAAAAAGATGTAAATTAGGTTGACTGGTGATTCTAATTTGCCCATAGGAGCAATAGGAGTGGTTGTTTATCCATCTTTGGACCGCTGCCTTTCACCCTATGTGAGATAGCATGAATATATAATCATGATCTAGAACAATAATGTTGTTAGTATGTAAAACTGTAGTACAAGGTGGCATTGGCAGACAGAAAAGGGACATGGGAAATTGTTGGACTGCTAATTGTAAGATATGTGTTTGAATTCCAGCACACCCAACTTTTCACTGATGGGCCTCTAAAAAAAAGGCCCTTAGCCCACAGTTTCTTGGTTGTAGAGATAAATGTCAGTCGCTCCGGATAAGGGCCATTGAACAATTGCTTTAAATGTAAATACTTGTTAATACTTTAATTGTGCAGTTTTTCTCTAGTAGCAATGCCTAAGTGAATCCCCTACATCTTAATTTTTGGCCTGTATTGTGTTCAGTGTGCATTGATGAGTTTCCAGGCTGACTTAGTAACTGTAGGTGCACCTAAAAAGCATGTATGTTGGTATCTTGCATCATCTCTAGACTTTTTGAATGTTATGCATAATGAAAAAATTTATAAATATGTATTCATTAAAGATCCAGATACAATATATTGTTTTGGTTTGCAAGGTTGACGTAATCCCTAATAGGTTTACAACCAAACTGTACATTTTGCACATTTATTATTTTGATATACTGCTTTTGCCAGAAAACCTTATGTTGCTCCTCCTGTGCAGACCAGCAGGCGCCACTTTGTTTTGTAACAATATGTGCAGTCTTATGCAAGTATCATTATTATTATTATTTTTTAGATCTAAAGGCCTAGTATTTTTTCTATTTTTACAGTATTCTTGAAAAAATTGTATTTTAAAATCAAGTCAATGTTTGAGTTTAGTAACTTTATGTGTTGGGGTGTGTGCGTATGTGTGCATGATTTAATTTACAGCAATCTGCTTCTGCTTTAGTCTTTATTTTTGACACAATTTGACATGGCAGATCATAAAAGAACATTGGTTTGCTCAGGTTATGTGTAAGACCAGTTAATTTGTTAAGTGCATTTTGAGCCAGCAAAGGTAGCAGCCAATAATACCATCTAAAGATGCCAGCTTAAGCTCTATCATGCAAAAAAAGCTATATGTGAACATGGCCCAAATACACCACCATGTCCTGTGGCCCAATACTTGAAATGGACTGATTCAAAGTGGAAAAGTGGGTCTATATTTGGCATATTGGACATGTTAAACATTATAGATGGGCTAAATAAGAGGAAGACCTTCCAGTGTGTTATCAGCTTGCATGTTTTGGAGGGCACCTTAAATGCTGCAAAGTATGTAGGTTTTAGAGTAACATATTCTCTCCCCCAGATGATGATTCCCTATTTTAGGGAAGACCTTGCAGACTACATACGGCAGCTATTACAACAGCATGGCTTTGTCCTGTATGTGCATATTGCATTAATAGCTTAATGTTTTCTTGTGTGTTTCCTATTTAAATTCAAAAACATTGACTTTTTATGACCCTTTGGTACAGAAAATAGATAGATTTCAAATGATGATATTTCTAATAAAATTATTAAAATATTAGAAATTTTACATGTTTTAGATACACCCAAATATATTACAAAATTAAGTCAATATTGGCAAATGTGGTAATTTTTTTTTTTTAGTTTTCCATGTGCTAAAAAAATATATTACATATGTTAAGTGATGTAGGATTAATGTAACCGGCTATACATCCATTAAATTTGTGGGTAAAAGTCAAAGTCACACGAGGTCCATAAAATAATAGGAGTAAAGCTTTTCAACCTATCTGAAGTGCTTTCTAGTATTTATGATGCACAATACTGCATGTCATCGGATCTCAGACTGTGTTTCGCAATGTGGAAGAAATGTTACCAGTGACCCAGGTTTCATTTATGGAGCTGGACAGACTTGGAAAGAAATCTATACACAGCACCAAGCCAACACACTTTGGCAGGATAGATTGGGGATTTTATCCAACAAGCTCTGCAGGGAACAAATCTGGATCTCTAGCACCCCCTGTTGATGTACATCTTGTATAACTTGACTAGAAAACGCTGTCCTCCTTTACATCTGTAAGAACATCATGATTTGCATACTACACTATAGTATTGTTATATTATCTAAGTACAATACATACAAAACAGTATCTTATATAGGCTACCCTAACACCACATATGATGAATAGGGTTTAAATATGGGTTCAAATGTCTTTATTTTGTCACATATACTTGACAGCACGGTGAAATTTGTTATTTTGAATATCATATCTTGATGGGGCTTGACCTAGTCTTTCTGGTATTTTAATCAACATCTCAACATCTTAAACATTCAAGCCAACACTAACCCTATTATAAATGTCTATATAAATCCTTCTCATGCCTAAAAGAATATCCTGTGCAGTAAGTCTGAACGTTAGCAATTTTCAGCAACAGATAAGATCTGTAACAAAGAGGCTAACATTAATACTGTATAACATGGATTGCATTCATTAGTCAAGCAAATATCTACAAGCACATGTCCTGAACTGAGGAGCAAATCCAAGTGTAAAGATATAAGGCTTTTTTAAAACACATTACTTATTAATGAAAGCACAGAGCTGTGCGCCAACACCTGGTATCAAAGCCTTTCAGCTATCCCCTTACCATGGCACAAGAGCAGCGAGTGAAGAATCAACAAGGAGATGAAAGATCACCTCAGCACCTAGCTGACACTTTTCTCAACATAAAAGAATATAAGGTAGGATAAATTATGGTCAAATATTCATTTATATTTTGGGTGTTTGGGCAATTGCCCCCTTATCTAGAGAAAAGTACATTTATCTCTTTTTTAGATAACTAAGCAATAAAGGGTTTCGTGCAGTGGTGTCCAAACTTAGTTTTGGAGGGCCACTGTCCTGCAGAGTTTAGCTCCAACTTGCCTAAACATACATACCTGTAGGTTTCATGTATACCTAACAATATCCTACTCAGAGTGGTTCAGAGTTTGGACACCCCAGGTTTAGGGGTCTAACAGTGGAAAGTACTGGTAATAGAATCCTGTCCTTCCAATTAGCATGTTCCTATCACTTTCCCCAGGTAAATACATCCTTAGGTTTTTATCTAAAAGTACCAAATGTTTGTATAATATTATTTTGTCAATAATGTATACACAAATAACATGTTCTCTGTAACAATGTTATGTAAAATCTAAACATTGTTTAAGCTTTGTTTAACAAATATACAACATTTTAAAAGGTTTATTTCAAAAAAATGTATTAATTAATAAAGTAATTTAAAATGTTAGCTAAATAAACAATACAAGTTTATGTGGATAAATGGATGTGGATAATTTTAACTAGAATCAATCAAAATGTATTTAAACCTAGTGTTAATACGATATAACTAGTATCAGCTGTACATGCATAATGCAATGTGTTTCCTCCTAATCCTTGCCATTTCTTTGCCTTCTTGGTCTTTGGATAATGGCTGACGTGACACTGGACTTAGAATGCTATCATGTTTCACAGACGTCTTATCTATTAGTTATGGTAAAACTTAAATGAAGCAGAAAATCTTTAGTTATTGATAAACAATCATCACTGTCTTGAGCTGGTTAATCACCCCAATCATTTATAAATGTTAAGCTTTTTTTTGTTATTAACAGATTTCATATTTAATAGCATTTCCTTCAAGGTACTATCCTCATCATGGCACACAGCCAGAGCACCTATGAGTTGTTTGATATCGAAAAGGTAAGAAGAAATTAGCATGAATAAAAGTAATAACATAAAAGTAATAACATACTATATATATATATGCCCTATGACCGAATGTTTGTAGACACCTTACCAGCAAACCTCAACTATATTGCTATATGTTTGTGGACACCATAACAGAATGCCTACACTAGTGTGTTTTATTGTTTGTTGCCCAAGGTCTAAAGCCTGAGGTTGACCAGAACATCTTTGTATGTTGTAATGTTAGATTATCCCTTCACTAGAACTAAGAGGACTGTGGAAAACTGAAGTACCATGCAAGCATAGGGAGAACATTCAAACTCCACACATAAAGACCCCTACCCAGGAATCGAACCCATGACCTTTTTGCTGCGAGGATTGAGGCTTAGTGGTTAGCACTATTGCCTCACAGCAAGAAGGTTGTGTCTTTCTGTGTATAGTTTGAAATCTTTAGGATAGAATAATTTAAAGACATGGCTGTAAGTTACATACATAATATTGATAGTGTACATGTAAATGTGTGTGTGCGCACATCACTATTAAAACAGTATACAAAATACAATGTGTGTTATATCAAATATTATTTATATATCTCCAATTACAGAGCCTTATGCAAAGTAAAACAGGAAACAGAAAAACATCTTCATACCTCCACAGACTGGCTGTGGATAGTGTTATCACCAGCAAAGGCAGTTTTGTATTGCTAAATGGACCGAATGCTATTGAAGTTCACAAGGTAGAGTATATTTAAAAAAACTATTAAAAAAATTCTCATGCTATTAACATTTTCTCATGCTATTAACATTTTACCTATATTATCTATATTATTACTGAAAATTCCTCTGTACTGCAATTTTTTTAACTTTTCTTGCGTTTTCTTTAAAAATAAATCATATCAGTTTTGCATTTAAAAATTATCAATTACTGAAGCTATTTTTAGTTTGCAGACATAGTGCTTAGAGCTTAAGGTGTTGGACTGCTTGATCAGAAAATTGGATGTTCAATTCCCAGCACCACAAACCTTACAGCAGTGCGAATTCAAAGTAGGATAATTTTAAATACAAAGGACAATGTGTTTTTCCTTAAGTTTTCAACTTAAAGTACTCAAAAAGTATACATCTTCCACCGCTTCCAAACATATGTAATCTCTCTCAATTTTAAATATGGGCAGAAGCAGTAAATCAACTACCCATAATTTTACAATTTGGAAAAAATATTAATTTGTAAGAATGAAGATTTTAAACAGTTTTACTGTATACATCATCGAATGTATTTGGTCACCACATTTATTCTCCAGATAATCTAAATGTTTGTAAATTTGCTGTTTCTTGACTTTGGATTTTTTTTCTACAATGCAGCCCAGGAAATTACACCAGCTGGTGAACAGAGCTCAGCTAAATGATGTTTACCTGCCAGCCATCACAGAAAAAATGTCAAACCTGCAGGCAGCAAGAGTAAATCTTAGCCATACTGTTCCATATGTGTTAGGCAGCAGACAGCAAAGATCCACCGCCTCACAAAGAGCCTCAGACTTCAATGCTAAAATGGTGATTTTTACAGATGACACAATACACAAATCCACTGGTTCGATTCCCCAGCAAAAGTCATTCTGTGTGGAGTATGCATGTTATTTCTGTGCTTGCATAAGTTTACTCTGGGTAAATTTAGTTTATAACTGAGTTTGACACCTGTGTCCTATTGTTCAATATAAACACACTCTTGCTTAAGTACTAACCACCTGCAGCCCATCAGTTTATCCCAATCGCTTACCTTATTTATACACAAGCCCGCCCTTCATTTACTCACTGTCTGTATTTTTTTGTATGTACGCAGACTTGCTGCTTTGCTTACTAATCCTCAGTATCCTGTTCTTGACTTGCTTGCTTGACTCTCTTATTCTTGAAGACAGCTCCAACACCCGGGTTCAGATCCTTTTAGCACCAAAACTAACTCTCTCCTCTGCTTCCTGCATTCTGCA
>JAOTQW010000021.1:5118142-5129939 GCA_026260075.1 Sisor rabdophorus
GGTCTTTCTGGTATCAGTCCAACACCTTAACCACTAGGCCACCCCTTCCCCTAATGACTGCCAATAATACATAAAGTTTATTATTTTCCAAAGAAACATGTCCCAAAAGTGTTTAAAACTATTTTTTTTGCCAATATTTAAAATTCATGAGAGGCAAAATAATAACTCCTGGCACCATTTTACAAATATTCCCTTACATGAAGCTTGACTGCTTAAACACAATTTTATAATTAGATAATTCATTTATTTATTCATTCCTTCATTCATCTTCTATACCTGCTTATTCTCTGTCTGTGAGGCAACAGTGCTAACCACTAAGTCACCCTTGTTGTTTTCTTTAGTTGTTTGTTAAGATTTTTTGCCACAATACTTTGTTGTTGTTTTTTATAATCACAGGTCCTGTTCTAATAGGTCTTATAAGTAGACATTAAACCAAAATTCTGCTTAAAGCAAGGAAAAAGTAGACACATGTTCTGGAACCTTCTAGCCTGAGTCAGCAAGTCAGAGGGGAGCGATTATTCAGGATTTGGATTACAGGCGCATGAGTAAGTAGTGTAGAAAGAAATGTAAAAAAGTGTAAAAATAAATCATAAAAAAGCATATGTCTGTAATATTTAAATTTTAGTTTATATTATTTGTAAAGCTATTTCACTTATTTTCAGCCTACATTTGTCACTACTTATCAAAACTTATTGCAGAGGAAACACTAAAAATCTTAGCCAGGGAATTGTCCTGTCTTTGTCAGCGGCACTTGCAACATGCAAACTTCACACAAAAACGGCCCCTTCCTAGGAATCCACAGTGCTAATCACTAAACTGTACTGCCCCCTGTTTCGTTTATTAATAAATTCGTTTATTATTCAAATTCTGCCATTTGACATATACAAATAAAATAGTATAAATGGTTGCAGTTTATTACAATTTCTTTCTTTCTTTTTGATCATTAAACATTTATAACTTCAGATTTAACAATTCAGCAGCACTGTGACATAATAAATGACAAAGATTATTTATAGTGTATCATAATTTATAATTTTGCTAAGGTTTGCCAATAAACCACCATAAAAGCACAGTGTATATTGGTTAATGAAGAGAATTAAGTTTAGAAGTTCAGGACACAAGGGAAGAAAAAGTAAACTACATAAATCTTACCACTTACAGTTGTCGCTAAGTAAAAACACAGACCCTGCTAATATAAAAAATATACAAATATCATATCGTGATATTGCTCAGCTTTGTCCACTACTGTAATTGTCTGGTTTGATGTCTAGACGGCTGTTCCAGTCTCTAAGATAGAAATTGGCACAGATTTTTTTGAATTTTCCTATTTTCTTTGCCATTACATTAATTGGCACTGCTGGATTCTCCAGTTTTTCCTCTTTCAAACTAGTCATCATATTTATAGAGTATGTATATATTACTAAGCCAGGTGGTGGACTCACTCTTGTTCTTTGTATTCATTTGTAATCGGGTCAGAGCATTGCGTTTAAACCCTGTTTCACACTATTTATGCTTGCTTTAATCAGTGTCAATGTATAAGTATTTCCCCTGTGGCAGTCGGTTGTTATTATTTATGTTATTATTTGCTTATAAAGGAGGCCACCATAACTGAGCTGGTGCCTTTCAGGACCAGTATGTTCTTGTTAAACAGATGCGGCCTCTCAGCCTGCTGTCCCATGCAGTCATTTGCTGATGATGGATTGATTGGCATTGGGAGAGGAGCAGCTGCAGGGTGTGTGTTTGTGCAGGCGGTAATCTTTATCACTGCAGAAATGCTGAGACATACATACATACATACAACAGCCACAACTATAAAAGTCAGATGCACTGTTTTGGATTTATTTTCCATGTTTGGATTCACGCTATCTGTTCTCTTGTTAGTTTAGGTGTATACAAGTTGTATGCTCTTTAATGTCTGTCAGTGGAGATGTGGCAGTTCAAAAGCTATTTATCTAAACTATTTATCTTTAATGTCATATACAGAGTCTAGAAATTGAGGATGCCCGGATTTTAATGATTTAATAATTTTGGTTTAAAATCCTTAAACCTTTGTAACTTTTAGGGTTCTTGAAAGGTGAAACATGTTACAAGTGCAGGTTTGTATTTAAATAAAGCTATCCAGTGTCTAAGGAAAATGTAGTCACTTGAACTTAAGGGGCAGTGGTGGCTCAAATGGTTAATTATATATCTGTTGATTAGAAGACCAAGAATTCCTGATGGGAAACCAACTCCACTGTGGTGTGTATATATATTCAGATTAGCTGAAGAATGAGTTTCCATGGCTGAGCAGCTGCAGCCAAGCCATACCTCAATGCAACGCTTTAGGTGCAATGGTGTAAAGCAGCCCGCCACTGGACTCTAGAGCAGTGGAGAAGCGTTCTCTGGAAAGATGAATTGCGCTTTTCCATATGACAATCTGATAGACAAAGCTGTGTTTGGCATTGCCAGGAAAACAGTACTGGTCTGATTGCATTATGCAAGTGACAAGATTGGTGGAGGGGAATTATGGTTTGGGGTTGTTTTTCAGGAGCAGGGCTTGGACTGTTCCAGTGAAAGGAACTCTGAATGCTTCAGCATACCAAGACATTTTAGACAATTTCATGCTCCCAACTTTACGAAAACAGTTGGGAGCTGGTCCCTTTCTCTTCCAAGAGATTGATGTAAATAAAATTGACTGGCCTGGCACCTTTGGGATAAATTCGAGCAGAAACAGGCCTTCTCGTCCAACATCAGTATGTGACCTCACAAATCCACTCCTGAAAGAATGGTCAACAATTCCCATGAACACATTTCTAAACCTTGTGGACAGCATTCCCAGAAGAGCTGTTATAGCTGCAAAGGATGGACTGACATCATATTGAATCCTATGGATCAGGAATGGGATGTCACATGCGAGCCAGGGAACATACGAGAATACTTTTGCATATAGTGTGAAAAAATAATGCTTTTGTTTTAATTGACAGTTACTTGGAATCACAAAAAACAACCTTTTTATTAAAATCATGGCTCTTCTAGTTCAAAGTCAGTCATTACCCAAATGTTATTTTTTATTACTGAGCTTTATGAAGGTGATTACAAGTTATGTTGCCAAGGCACACACTGCTGGCCTGTATCTGCATCAAAGATAGCTCTTTAAAAAAAGCACACCCATTCTGATTTTATGATTTTTTAAAGATTTTAATTGATTTACTTATTGCTGCTTTCAGTTTAGTTTTATAGCTATATTCCAATCACTGTAATATTTATATGATTTTTGTATTCTGTAAAGTTATTTACTGTCTGGTTGCTTATTCTTTAAGCCCCCGAAGACACCAGGGTTTGTTTGTATACTACAGCAAGCCTGCATATTCACTGGTGTAATAAAACAATAGCTATAACAATGATGACTTCCAGAAGCTCCATGAACATATGGAGAACTGGGTTTTTCCAAGTGCTGCCTAATATAACCTGAAAATTGCTTTACTCTGGAGAGGTCCAGTGCCTGGAAAGTGGCAAGTGAGCTGCTTGTAAGAGAGAACTTGGCTGTGCTTATAGAGTCATTGAGTTCCCTACCACTTATTGCTGTTTCAATGGAAAGATTTGTAACAAGCAACAGTACAGGTCAGTTTAGCATATTTTTAATGAAAACCACACAGCGAGCTCTGTAGTAGTTTCCTTTAGAAGAGTCATCATCTCCATCTGGAGCTGAATTACAATCAGCTGACTCAAGCCAATTAGTGGGCTTTGTGGTGATAACTGATACTCCTGAAATGTCGAAAGATCTTACAAGTCATAAATGGCTTTATAAGAATGGTTGGGTTTTATATATATATATATATAACCCAACAGCCCTTGTTGTTACTAAGCTTAAATTATTTCTGATGTCTGATGTCTCTGTTATTGTTTTCTTTAGGGGCAAAAAGGTCATCCTGGTTCAATTGGCCATCCTGGAGATCCTGTAAGTTTTTTTGCCCTAAAATATATTCTATTTCTGCTACTAAAGTCTATTCTGCCTTCAGTAGCAAGTTGACCTCAATTATAGTCTATTTAGTAGAATATGTGATTCAGCCAGAAAGACAACTTTGATATAATGGAATGGACAGGAACCAAAACCACAGCATGATAAAAAAAAATGCTAAAGTTGCCATAAATGAAGACCTGTTACTGAAGTATGTTTGGCCAGTTCATATTAAAATTAGCTAAACAGCCTGGGTTTGTCCGATTCCTTTAAGACTTTTTAACAGAGGTGTTACTGTACACATAGCAAATGTTTTCGCTTCAGTATGTTATTACAATTTTATTAATCTTTTTTTATGTACGTTTATGTTTCCTAATAGTTTAATAGTCCTAGTTATTTTTTCCATTGCTGCGAATAGCTAAAACTCTTTTATCAAGATGATTTATAGATGATGCTTAGTAAGTAGCATACGATAGCAAATAAATTCTTTCCTTGCACAGTAATTGCGTTTGGCTTTCTAACCCATACAATACATCATAAATGTATTACAAAATTTCTTAAGCTGAAAAAAGTAATAAAATTTGCAAATAAATTATAAAACTCTAAATAAGTAAGGTTTTGACCTTGGCATTAAATAATAGTAAAATGCAGCTTACAGTATATACAAGTAATAAATCACTGTTTAATTCATTTATAACATGTAAAAAGGAAGTTTTAATGCAAATTGCATATAGTTATAATAATGAATTCATCTAATATTACTTTTCCTTTTTTTAACCATTCTGCAGGGGGGTCAAGGACCAGATGGAGACCCAGGTGCCAAAGGTTATCCTGGCAGGCAGGTGCAGTAAATCTTCTGTTGTGCTGCTGGCTCCTACAGTAGTATTAGAAAACTATGCACTCATATAGGAGGCTAAAGAGAAAGCCGTCATGCAACATGCTTAATATTTTATGACGTCACAAAAAACAAAAGCTAGTTTTATGGGTCTTGTCGCAATGTACTTGTCCCAATGTTTTGTAAATTGTACTTCCAAAAGTACACACATTGTACACACACTGTGTACCTTTGGAAGTGCAAACTTGATAGGTGCTTGAGTAAACAAATGACACAAAAAAAAACAAAAAATGGGGTTGCTGGTAGTCACACTGTAGTTTTGCTTATAAAAATAATTATTACATAAATAAACCTTTACTTAAACTTATCTTTCCTTTGTCCGTATCCTTCGGCATTTTTTATTGTATTGGTTTCAGTTGTCCCACCACCAGATAAATTCTCTGTAATATCCTTAAGCAAAGTCCAATTAGACCCAAACTTACAACAAGTGTGCATTAAAGACAAAAATGAGGAATTGAGGAATTGGGACACCACAGTGAGGTACATGTCAGATAGTACATTACATCCCGATTTATCAACTTTGAAAAAACTTACAGCATAAATCAAATTTCTTTTACACACACATCTAAGCATAATGGAAGACACTGGCTTTTTAAATCATGCACTACTTTATCCTCATTGACTCCAAACTCTGCACATCTGGTGC
This sequence comes from Sisor rabdophorus, assembly GCA_026260075.1. Taxonomy (NCBI): domain Eukaryota; kingdom Metazoa; phylum Chordata; class Actinopteri; order Siluriformes; family Sisoridae; genus Sisor; species Sisor rabdophorus. Next base: position 5,123,621 of record JAOTQW010000021.1, read on the forward strand.
AATATCTTGGGTTCTGCTTTATTCAAAATTGTTTACAGTTAATTCTGAACAATACTGCTGCTTTTCTTATTAAACCTGCTTGGCTGATTACACTCTGGCTCAGGTCAGAGGTCAGATTTGGTTTAAATCGCACCTGAACAGAATGTGTGAAATGTAGAACAAACCCAGCAACACTTTTTTTTTCCATGACCGCCTGCTTATAAGTGATCTCAAGTGCACAGAATGTACCGTGGTCACTATAACCACAGTGTTGCAGTGTTCCAGATCTCCTCTCATTTACATTGTGGCCTGCTTGAATTCAATCCAATTAGAGGCTTTTTTTAAATATTTGAACGTTATATGGAGCTTAAAGCTGTGTTGTTAGGAAGTAAAGGAAACATGGCTGGAAATAAGGGCTATAGTTTGCAGTTATTAGTTTATTCTCATTAAATAGGCCACACTCTTCTACTATAACATTTTTTACGGTTCTATCATAGCATGCAAAGATCAACATGGCTTTGTCAATCTTGAGTACTTTGCAGTTATTTAGCACAAGTTTATTTAATATGTTGATAACATTGATTACATTAGAATAAATTTCTTTGGTAGATTTAAAAACCCAGTTAATTGCACTGAATATGAATTATAGCAATACATTTATTGGATTTTCTTCAAAACAAATTTTTTGTATATGGTTAAATTTACAACATAAATATCGTCCTTATTTAACTTACATTTATCTCATTTATACATCTGAGCAATTAGGAGTTGAGAGTCTTTCTCCTGGACCCAGAGACGTTGCTGGTAATCAAACCCAGATGTTCCAATTAGCAGTCGAACACCTTATCCATTGTACTACCACTTCCCCTAATAGTTGAAAAAAAAACAGGACATCTAATTAATATCTATTCATTTATCCATCTTCTATACCTGCTTAATCCATAATTACTGTCACAGTGTTTGTTGGAGTCTATCCAAGCTTTTTGAAGGACGAAAGGCAGGAGGGTTAGGCCCTGAACAAGTCGCCAGTTATTCATGAAGCCACACATACACACTCACACCTGTGAGCAATCAGAATCACCCATCAACCTACTATACATGTTTTTGAACTGTGGGAGGGAATGGAGAACCTAGAGTAAACCCACGCAAACAAAGGGAGAACATGCAAACTCCGCACAGAAAGACCCCCACCAAGTTAGCCTCTGATTAACATATTTTCAATAATTTTTAAACATTATAATCCAGATTTCGACTGTAAGATTACAGGTTATTATAAAAATAAGAGTCAAAATTTAGATTTTATCTATATACTCCTGTTAAAAGCCAATTTAACAAACAGATTCAATTATATATAATTGGCAATAAATTACTTTTATATCTTCAAACAGATCAACAAGTTACAAAACAGAAGCATTCACTATATCCTCTGACAAAGCTGCAGTCATTAATAGAAAACAGTCAAGGAAGTAAAAATGGAACATGACCTTTCAGAGCTTACTGTTTAAATAGATAGAGGCAGTATGTTTCCCCACACTGTGTGTGTTACTCTGTGATGCATCAGTTTGAAATGTGTGGTTGATGGCATGAAGAAATCCTTAGAAGCATTTTCATATACATTATATCGTGAAGTTTGTGGTAACCTGAGCACACGGGATTTTAACCATCATTTTTCAGATTTATTCTCATTTTGCTATTCAATTAAGATCCACTCTTCTAGTAAGACTTTCCACGCCATGCTTAAATCTAAGATATCTTTAAAGCTTAAATGTAAGATATCTCTTTAATGTACATTTTTTTCACTTAAATAATAAATTAATAACACAGCATGCAATAATGCAAATCAGAGGCTTTGTGATCAGGGTCACTGACATGCTGGGACAGTGTTGGAGTCTCTTAGTTCCAGTGAAGGAATAGTCTAATGCTACAACATACAAAACTGTGTGCTTCCATATTTGTAGCAACAGTTTGGAATTAGAGCCAAATATGGATCTGATGGTCAGTTGACCAAAATCTTTGGCAATATAGTGGGAATATAAAAGGGAATAGGAACTTGGGTACTGGCGGGCAACCAAAGATGCAGGAGAAAAAAGAGAATAAACTAAAGCAATAAAATTTTATTGCTAAACAGGGTCATAGGGGTCTCCTATAGCAGAGCAGGGGTATACACTGGTCAGGTCGTCAGTCTGTCACAGTGCCAACAGACTGTTTGTTATAGACAAACAAACAGACAGACAAACAATTAAACACACGGACTCACAATTACCTCCTATGGGTAATGTAGAATTACCAATCAGTCTAACATACATGTTTTTGACTATGAGAGGAAACCAGATTAACTGAAGTAAATATACACAAACACAGCGAGGAAACACCGATGAAATTTAATTTTAGATCTTTTTCAATGTTGTTATTGTTGTTGTTGTGAACAGGATATACAGAAAATACACAAATATCCAGAATGATTACATTAGAATACATTTCTTTGGTAGATTTAAAAACCCAGTTAATTGCACTGAATATGAATTATATTTTTATATATGGTTAACTTTACAACATAAATATCATCTTTATTTAACTTACATTTATCTCATTTATACATCTTAGCAATTAGGAGTTGAGAGTCTTTCTCCTGGACCCAGAGACGTTGCTGGTAATCAAACCCAGATGTTCCAATTAGCAGTCGAACACCTTATCCATTGTACTACCACTTCCCCTAATAGTTGAAAAAAAAACAGGACATCTAATTAATATCTATTCATTTATCCATCTTCTATACCTGCTTAATCCGTAATTACTGTCACAGGGTTTGTTGGAATCCCGAATGCATAAAACTTGAACATGGATTCAAAAAAACTACCAGCATGAGTTTTTTCATTTCTATGAAAATTTTGGATAAAAATCCCAAATGCTACTTCACAATTTTGTGTTTTCTAGGGATTGCCTGGGCCAATAGGAAGTCCAGGACCAAAAGGTGTTAGGGTGAGTTACTCACTGTTCTTATGCTCAAATGTTTGAATATGGTGGTATTGAATATGAATATGGTGGCATGTACCTATATATATATATATATATATATATATATATATATGTGTGTGTGTGTGTGTGCGTGTGTGTGTGTGTGACAGTGTGGCACAATATATAACATATTTGGACATAATTAATATTTCTTTATCTCTTCATATCATTTAATAATGTATCATTGCTGTTTCTCTAAACCCAGTGCCACCCAGCTGCAGAGCCTCAGTGATCCCTGGCGTGAGGGTATGTGCCCTTGGACTACATCGTGGAAGCCAGCACCATGCAGTCCATGGGCATATACACTTGCCTCAAGGCCTAGGTCTTCATGAAGAGCCATCATCCACTGAGGCTACCTGCTGCACATCTGTAGACAAAATCTGATGCTTTGATGTAGACTTTAGGACCATTTAAGCTGATCTTTTTTAATGACTAATATCTCCTTTTATAGGGTTTTATTGGACTCCCAGGGCTTTTTGGTCTCCCAGGGCCTGATGGAGAAAGAGTGAGTTTGATATTTACTTTTGATCTCTAATCATTCACATGACATAGCCATGACATTTTTTTTAAATTAAATTCTAAGACTGATAGATTCAATCCCCACTATGAAACAGTGAGGAATGAATTTCCTCCAGAAACATGCGGTGGAGTGTCCTGGAATGAAAAGTGGCACGTTCTGTTGGAAAAAAAACATTGTGGTTTGCATTTATACCCATGAGCATTTTGATCATTCAATCCCAGGCAGTTTAGAAAGCCAATACAGCCAAACACCACACAGAGCCTCCCAGCAAGGTAGGCACTCATCTTTTCAGAAGATGGAAAAAGATCTGCTAAGGATTAGCCAGATCAGTTTATCCATTATCAGGCAGGGATAGATCAAGCATTCAGTGCTTTAATCGGGGTCTCTTCTGTGCCCCAAGCGCTTATCAGCAAAGTCCATTATGTACACATGTCCACCATGCTCACAGTTTAATTAAGTGGTTAATTACTTTTACTGCTGCTATTATTGTCAAGTAGCTGCAGATTATTTGCACATTAGCAAAATTAATGATGCTCCTTGTTAATGTACTATTGGTTACGCATGAGTCAGTATTGTAAACTTGCACATACAGATGTACACAGTCTATGCTTGTATAGTTATATCATCTACAATTCTATTTTTGGAGCACAGTTTCATCTTATAATTGTGTGGGCTTTTTTTTATTTGTATTCGTCTTATGAATAGCAAAGAAAGAATTTAATGCAATTTATTGTTGTTTAAACTGGCTTTCCTAACTTTGAACATAAATGCTTTAAATCTTGAATTCTTTGCTTTTCTCTCTGTTTTGCTCTTTCTCTATCTTTCATGCAGGGTATTCCTGGTGTTCCTGGGAAGAAGGGCAAGATGGGTAGGCCGGTAAAGTTTTCTCTCAACATCCTCTCTCTACGAGCCTCTGTGAATGGTGTGTCTGTCTGTACGTGTGTCTGTGTCTGTGTGTATGTATATGTGTGTGTATGTGTGTGTGTGTTTGTGTGTGTGTGTGGTTGTTTGTATGTGTGTGTGTGTGTGTGTGTGTGTATGTGTGCTAAAAAAATCACAGTAGTGTCAAGTTCCGAATAGGATTTTATTATAGCAGCATGCTGTCCATACTGTGTTTCCCTGTTTAAAATGACTTCTTTGTGTGTGTGTGTGTGTGTGTGTGTGTGTGTGTGTGTGTACACGATATTGCCAAATGTTTGTGGTCACCTGACCATCAGACCCATATGTAGTTCCTATACAAACTGTTGTTACAAAGGAAAATCACAGTTTTTCACAGCATTATATTAAATATTACATATTATTCCTTCACTAGAACTAAGACACTTTAACACTGTTTCAGCATGACCCTGGGCGCAAAATCTCTAAGCTCAATATCACATGCTGTGTTATTATTAGAGTCCAAAGAACACAACAGTGTTCTGCAAAAAGTCCTGATCACCTTTGGAATGAACTGGAATGGCAACTGACACTTTGAAAATATAGTGTATATACATTGATGTACTTTATGTACATCACTGTCTATACAAATGTTTATAAAAAAAAAAAAAATATATATATATATATATATATTTATATATTTTATGTAAATACATCAGACCATGTGCTACAAAAAAAACAGCTCAGGCAGATTAGAACCTTATTGTTGTCTGGGTCAGGAGTCAAAAGACACGTTGTTTTAGGAACCTTAGCCTTTTGACTTAATTGCATTCAATGTCAAAAAGAGCAAAAAAATTCCATAAGAACTGACAAGCTGTAATACAGTAGTTTTTTAGTTAAAGGATGTTTTCTCCAGATGTTTGCCATAGACCTTAAATCTGCTCAAACAAAGCAGTCTTTTTTAGCAACACATTCTTCTTTTATAATATGTCAGCTACCATGTATATCCTGCACTTCCATGATATTACATATGAATACATCATTTGGGTTATATATTTCAGTCTGTTTGAAAAATAATAAGTGACAAAAATTTTCTCTTATCAGTTTTAGTTGCAATTACATAGCATTAACTGAAATGAAAAAGTTTTTTTCCGCCTCGGTTTGGTTAGTGTGTAGTTTCCATACTGTAGCACCTACTATACACATACGATAACTGTTACAGTCATATACTGTTACGCTACGGAAAGATGCCAAAGATATTCCTTATACATAGGAGATGTCTGTTATGAGACAAAGCACTCTGTGTGGTTTGGGCATGCCCTGCACATGCCTCAGAGTGATGCCACAGCACTAGATTGTAAATATTAGACAAATTTAAAATGGCGCTGTTAGCAGAACCTATTTTTTACACCATCTACCAGAACAGTTTTTCCGGTATGGCTGACAAAACTGAGCATCGTTTCCACAAGCTGTGGTCAAGCATTTTAGTTCATAATGCCTTCTGTCAGAAGGTTTATTTGGTACTTTTCATGCAAATATATTTTCTGTGTTAGCGGTTTATGGTAAACGTTATAAGAGATTCCCCCTCAGAATAAAGTGTGGATTGATTTTCCTTGCTTAGGTTGCACTGCGTGTATTGGCGTGTGTCACAAATCTAAAATCTGCTAAAATAATCAACTGAAGTTGAACATGCCCTATTTCTCTTTTACTCCTGTTATACCTTGGCAACTACAATCGTACTGTAAAAGCCATTTTTATTATTCGCTTACAACGCTGTCTGAGATGTTTTATACTGCAAGTCAGAATTTTGCTTTAAAAGAAAATTAGATTGCTAGAAGAACTATTGTCAGGCGGCGCAGTGGCGTAGTGGTTATCACGGTCGCCTCACAACAAGAAGGTCCTGGGTTCAAATCCCGGGCACGGGGTCTT
>JAOTQW010000021.1:5132298-5148313 GCA_026260075.1 Sisor rabdophorus
GTGTGTGTGTGTGTGTGTGTGTGTTTTGGCAGGGGGACATGGGACCTCCTGGAATCCTTGGTCTTCCAGGCTCTATTGGACCAAAGGTGATTAATTAAATATCATCTTAGTTGTTTTGATGTTTTAATTGGATGATGGGACAAAAGTTCCATTTACATGTTATAACTTGGAAGGAAAGAACAATAAGCTAGTGTTTTCTCTTTACTGAGCGGCAACTTTAAGATCTTTTTTTCAGGAAAAGACATTAAGCTTGAACAAACACAAGCACACAAAATTCTTATGATGAGGTGTAACTGATCCACATCCCAGAGAGTGATGACTAAAAGCTGGAGTGATTTTAGACCCAGGAATAGCAATGTGTAGCTCACACTTTTTTCTCCATAAATTTTACCTCAGTGTAACAAAATGCAGGTCTGGTTTCTTTAGATTAGCATTTATTTACCTCCAGACCATCAAACAAACTAACAGCCCAACAAAAATAGTGATTACATTACATTTGTGAATGTAATTTATTCCCTAGCTCAGGGAGCCTATCCCAGAGTACCATAGGACGAGAGGCAGGGGTATACCCTGGACAAATTGCCAGTCCATTGCAGGGCCACACAATGAAGAACATTTGCAAACACTTACCCTATGGGCAATTTAGAATTTCCAATGAATGTACATGTTTTTGGACTGTGGGAGAAAACTGGAGTACCTAGAGTAAACCCACAAAAGCGCATGAAGAACATGCAAACTCCACACAGAAAGAGTTTAATTCCCTTCCCCGGAAATTGAATCCGGGACCTTCTTGCTGCGAGAGTGTTAACCACAATGCTGCCATGCCGCCCCCATGCTGTACTTCCCAGTCCTTATTTGGATGACTGGGATGTCTGAAATTTAAGCCACACCACCACCAGCAGTCTGACAGTGGTGGGTCCTTGAGCAAGACTCCTAACCTTTCCTGCGCCATAGGCACTGTACCATAGCTGACTCTGTGCTCTAACCCAAACTAATAAAAAACAAATAAGCTTTTTTAAAATTTTCTTCTGTTTTTTAGGGGGTATCAGGGAACCCAGGAGAGCCAGGACTGAAAGGTGATAAGGTGATTTGAATACAAGTTATTAGCTTATATACATACTGCACAATATGAACGAGATGTGTTTTTACACCGAACATTACAAAAGAAGCAAAATAAAACAGCTCAACCCACACTTTGATCACTTACCAAACTTTTAAAAATAAAGGTTTTGCTTAAATCTATTATAAGTATTAGAGAAGTACTTGATTTATCAAACCTGGTGGTCATTTCTCCAATACCTTTTCATGTTTAAAGTTTAGACAGCAAAATGGCACACAGTAAGATTTTTTTCTGTTTCTGCTGCCACATTTCTCTGCTGTGTCCAGCTGTTTTTTCCTAACGTCCTCTGTCAACATGTCTGCAATGTTTTTTCCCAGCATCACAGTTTTGTATTTAGTGTTTCGAACTAGAACATAGATGTCCATTGAGTTTGTGTAAACATAATTTGCTATCCACAGTTCTAATTAGGGATGTTAAACGTGACTTTGTTTCGCCAGGGGGAAATTGGTTTACCAGGAGAGCCTGGAGAACATGGATTCCAAGGTGACAAGGTATGTATATTCGCATTTTCCAGTTTTTTACTACTTTACTTTTTTAGTGCTGATGAATGGGATCTAATAATGTACGAAAATGTTTAGGGTATTCAGGGTTTGCCAGGAATGCCAGGCATCCGAGGAAAAACAGGACCACAGGTAACTTCTTACCAAACATTTCCAAGTGGTTAGCACAATGGCATCAAGTTGTTTTCAGCAAAAGGTATGTAGAATTCAGGCACTTTTTTGTGTATTTTAGGGAAAACCTGGAGATCGTGGACTCGATGGTTTACCCGGCCCTACAGGCCCAGAGGTAACTGACATTCAGACAGCTTGTCCAAGAAAATCCAAGACCTCAAGGTTTATCCAGTTCTCTAATGGCAACACGCTAAAAATAAGTTAATTTCAGGGCTCCCACATGGTGCTTTAGAGAAGTATTCACTTGGTCATCACATGATCAAAAATTCCAGCCATGCAACAGCTAATCAGCGGCTGAAGTCAAGAAACAAAATATTAGTCCTTTGTTGCTAAATGCAATATTGCCCAAACCTGGGCATCTATGAGAACCTGTAGCTTTTTTTTGGCTTTGGAAAAAACACTGAGCTACAATGTATGTTGACCAGCTTAAGAGGAAATACAGTAAAAAGTGTTTGGCTTAAAACCATGTAGCCGTACATATTAATGTAATTATTTTTCTTCAGGGATTTCCAGGTGATATCGGACCACCAGGGCAAAATGGCCCAGAAGGCCCAAAGGTTTGTGGTTTTTCTTGTCATATTTCCTAGTTCACACCATTTTTCAGGAATTAAAAATATGTCCGCTTCTTCTAAAATTATTCTCAGGCAGTTTAATAATATGTTAGTTTTTAATATTTCATTCTAAACATTTTGTCTAAGAAACAAAGCTTACTAAATTGTGTTAATTTAAATGTGTTGTGACTAAATACATAGCTCAGGTGTATTAAGTTATAAATGTTTTTTTTCTAGGGAAAGTCAGGATTGAGGGGTATACCTGGTCCAAGAGGAGCAGCTGGACTTGAGGTTGGACTTTTCCCATGCATCACACAAAGCAATATTGTCTTGGTATTAGTCTGGAGTATTTTCACACTCACTGTTCATTGTGGATTAATTCCAAATTCTTTCGTTTGGGTGCCAGTTGGACACTCTCTTCAAACATCTGAGGGTAGATTCTTTACAGACTCAGTATGTGGGTGGACTAGCTTGTCGTAAGAATTGTTCACATATGTACTTTTAAGAACATTAAATGGCAACAGCTCAATCACAGTTTTAAAACCATGGCTTTGAACATGGTAATAAATGTTGCTAATGCTAGTAGTTTTAGTAAATCACCCCTTTGATTAGTTTTAATCTGGTTCCTTAGGGTGATGAAGGACCCGTTGGACCAGCCGGGCCTCCAGGACTGGAGGTGAGTGCACAATGCTCGTAGCCCATTTGTTTCAAATCATGTTGTAAATCTAAAGTGTAGCAGCAGCATGGAATTGCTATTACTGCTAAGCCATGCTGTAAAGCATGCCCGGAATGGTTAGGAAACACTTCCATCAAAGCTGAGATGTACTTTTTACCATTTTTTAGCACAATTACAGTGCTGTTTTGAAAGCCTATATATTGAAGGAAGGGATTTCCTTTCATTGAGTTCCTGTAGAATGCAAATAGAAAACACATGGACAATGTAAAAAAAACATATGTACACCAATAGTAAAAGTTATTAAACACTCTTATACTAGAAAAGGTTGACTGCAAATATAAGGATGTGCTATAAAGTTTTATGTCATTTCTGTAAAGAAAAGGCTTTGGACGGATACATAATGATTAGTCTAGAAACAGAAACAAAGATCGATACACAGAATTTTTAAAGAAAACCAGGCAAACAAATCCAAATTGATAGAAATGCTTGGTATGTTACATTACATGTAGGCAAACAATATTTGTAAGGAGTTACTTTACTAACAATGGCTTAAATAGTAGAGTCCATGTGCCACGGACGCCTCCTTGCATTCTATGTGGTCAAACCTGGGGGCTAGAAGCTAAACAGTCCGGGTAAGCACAATGAAACTCTTGCATAAGAAAGCGATCTACAATGAGTTTTTACCCAGCAGCACTCCTCTCCACTGTAATCATCCCAGTCCAATGGGTACTCTAGAGCCCCCTCTTCTTCTGGAGTCAAGAATTTCATGAACCTGGTATGCAAGGGAACCATCTGCTTCAGTGGGTTCGAAGGGTTTAATTCAAATAGCCCTTCGGAGTAGTGCATGACAGTTTCCATGGCTCTGTGTGACATAGGAATGGGGCAGATCAGTGACAAAGTCCATGGATATGTGTGTAGGTGATGTGGAGTTTTAACTTGAGCACACACCGAACTTGACTTAACAAAAGTTTTAACATCTGTGGAATAAACTTTCCACCAGTAAGCTCTTGAGTGCGCTTAATGCCGGGATGACCCTAGGGCATGATGCAGTAGGGGGTCAGTGGCGTGCTTGGCTTTGATTTCTTTGTTAATGTCCCAGAAGATGGGACCAGTTATTACTTGGGAGTCAAGAATGGTTGCTTGCAGGCCATACTGTCATGACAGTGCATCCACTTTGTTATTCTTTGCCCAGGTAACGGAAATGCAAAACTAGAAAAAAGTCCCAGCAGGCTTGTCTAATATTAAGATGTTAAGCAGTTCTTAATATTATCTTCTTTATATTAGATTTAAAAATGTAAGATTTTTGTGGTCAGTAATTACAAAAAAGGGGTGCAAGCTCCCCTCAGGCAAATGTCTTCAATCTGTTAATGCTTCTTTAATAGCTAGAAGCTCCTTGTCCTCTACATCACAATTGCATTCAGCAGAGTTGAGCTTACTAGAGAAGAAGGCACATGGGTGTAGTTTGGAGTTAGACCCATATCTCTGGGGCAGATGGCGGTGCTGACATGAACTTGGCTTTTAGCGCTGTATCATTCCACCTGATTTTGCCTTTTAAGAGAGAAGTGATAGGGGCAATCATGATACTATAACTTTGGATTTTATGTCAATAAAAATTAACAAACCCTAAAAAAAGTTCTTCAATAGTGTTGGGGAGGGCCTGCTCAATAACTGCGTTTACCTTATCAAAAACACCTTGAGAACTGATGAAAAAAACTTGATGTGGTTTATATAAAGAAAGCCTAGGTTCTAAATGTTTATTTCTCAGAAGATTGTCCAAATGCACCGCTTTAGCCACAAACTCAATGAGAAAATGTTAATGCGGGAATCAAAATGCTTGCACTGGGTTGTGATAGGGGACAGCGGGCTGTACTTGCAGAGCCACGAATTCATCCTGTCTAGGGTGTACCCCTGCCTCTCGCTCTATATGTGCGACAACAAGTTAGGGATTAAGTGACGCCAAGTTAGGGATTAAGCGTTAAAAGCGTTAAAAAATGAACGAATTAATGTTTTATATGTTAGGAAACTTGAGTGATTTCTTGAGGATTTGTCAATAATTATTTAGTACTTTAGGATTTGTCAATAGTTATTTTGTACTATGTAACATAACCCAAAGAAAACCTGGTCTCATTCCAAACTCTTTAAATTTCTACTAAACTTCTCAACTACGTACAATAGATCACTAGTAATGATGCATTAAACACTTTTAATATCAAACTGGAAGTACAGGAGTTTTTTTTTGCTAATGATGTAGGGAAATGGCAACATTAGCTGTATTGTCAACCCAGAATTTAGTCATGCTCCAAAATAAGCACAGCTGATATGTGATCTGTGAAAAGAATGGAAGCCATGAGACAGCTTGACACTGTAATGCCAGGGTTCTATTCCTGTACAATTATTTCTTTAAAGCTGTTCCCCTGAGGGAGCTGATAAGAATGTGGATGGTAAAAGCTGGTGTCAGGCACATCAGCTAATGAGAAGCCATGGAGGCCAAGGTGCCCAAAAGATGGAGAGAATCCAGTGCTATAGGTCATTTCTTTTTTTTTTTGTTCAGGGTAGGCCTGGGAGAAAGGGGTTATCAGGAAAACCAGGAGAAGATGGGCTAAAGGTAGGTTACCACAATTTATATCAATCTACAATTTTTTCCCTGGTAATTATAGATGGTCACCACAAAATACTAACAGAAATCAGCTTTATTAATCATTAAATTTAATAATTACATAAAACACTAATAAGGTTGTCTTCTGCAGGGCGAACCAGGAGTACCTGGAAATGTTGGAATACTTGGTGACAGGGTAGAATTTTTTTACTGTTAAAGATATTTGCTTTTAAAGATGTTTTGTCTGTTGCATATATTAAAGAAACGTATGAAGATATATGTTGGATTAATGTTTTATAGGGACCTGAGGGGTTTAAAGGGCCACCTGGTGAAACTGGCCTTACAGGGGAGAAGGTCAGAGATGCTTTTGTATCGTCTCTGCATAGTGTTATATTGTTTCTTTTCACAATAAGCACAAAGATGCTATATCTTTTGTTGAATACTTTAGGGTGATCGGGGAGAAACTGGCCAACCAGGGCCACCTGGAGAAAATGGAGCGATGGTAAGGAGTAAGTCCAGATCTCATCTCTGCTCTCAGGGACATCTTTTTTTACTCTCAAATGTGTTCTTATTTACTGTAATGTGGCAATAACAACAAACTACTATAGAATTGGGGCTCATGGGTTTAATTTGTGGAAAAGGCTGATTCAGTTGTTTTATAGTTTACCAACTAGATGAGTCATTTCCTGTCATATGTATTAGTCCAGACTGTAAGAAAGAGTATTATGCAAGTCAAAATCAGGAACTAATAATACTACAAAGTTTGATGCAGTATCTAAAGGTACTGTAATGTAATGACTTTGACATGTAAACTTTCAAAATTATGTGCTTGGAAACATTTTACATAATAAAGAACATGTGCCGAGGTTAGAAAGACAGCTAGTGTTCACTAATACCACAGTATAAAATTGTGAACTTACAATAAAATGTTCTTAATAAATAAACTGGAAAGAATTTTCAAAGTTTTATATTTATTCTGGTTATTAAGTGATTAAAAGGAACATTGTGTTACTGGGTTGTTTCAGTTTGTTCTAATAATTGGTATTTTTAGGGACACATAGGAACACCAGGTGAAAGAGGACCCTCTGGGCCACCAGGATTACCTGTAAGTAATTTTTTTTAAATGAGTTATAGATGATAGCTGCTTCTCTTACAGAAAAATAAGTTATGTGGATTTATTAATTTAGAATTGGTCTCTATTAATGCTGGCCGCATGTCTTATATTTTAATTTAATTATGTTAAATGTGCATAAAAAATAATAAGAAATAAAATTATTTGTAATACATATAATTTAAAATATAATACATGAATACTTAAATAACCATTATGTTGTTTCACAATAATGTTGGTCTCTGATCTCTGTTGTGGCTTAACTACAACTTATATAAACATGGCCTAAAATTATTTTTATGTTGCATGTCTGCAAACACTTTCTCACCAATGTCATGGGTATCTCTATTGAGTTTTCACTAAATCAGGTTCAGTGCTGTTTTATTTCAAACAATATTACATATTAGACAATAATATCCTAGAAAGATCTGTTTATGCCCAAAGGAAAATCTGTTTATGCCCAGCATCAGATGATACTGACACAAAAAAAAAAATTAGATAATACAGACACCAACCATTTAGGTAATTGTAAGACCAACTGATCAGGTGATACAGAAACAAACAGATCAATTAACAGTGTTGATTACATAATCCTTACTGACATTAACTGATCAAGTAATACACCAACTGTTCAGTTAATACTGACACCAACTAATCATATAATATTAACACCTATTGATCAGTTAATACAGATACCAGATAATCTGGTAATTGTGACAAAAACTGAACAGTCAATTGTGACACCAGCTGATCGGTTAATATTGACACAGACTGTCAAGCAGTAGTATAATCAATAGGTTCAGAATATTCAAACCCCAGATAACTCCGTAACAGACAGTCTCCCTTCTACTGTGCTAAGCTTCACTGCTCGTGTTATCCAGAATGTTGACATCACTCTAGCTCTAGCAGGAAATGCCTTTCAGAGGCACGCTGGGGAGTCTCAGCTTAGAGCAGCGAGTGCAAAAACACACCAGCATAAACATAAATACAACCATTCTGATGGACAGTGCTTTCACTACACATCCATCTTAAATGTCGTGACAGTGAACACAGTCTCAGCGGGTCTGAATGCTATAAGACCTGGATAGAATGTTTTGATGTTTGGCTGCAACAATTGTCTTTTTTTTTTCTCTTGTTTCTTCAGGGCCCTCCTGGTCCTAAAGGTCTCAGTGGGACTAGAGGACCCAAGGGCAGAAGGGTAAGAACCATGTACATCAATATTACAAAAAGATCATCAAAAAATTCCTTTGATATAAAGGTTAATTGATCTGTGGGGCATAAAGAATATTTTGCATATAGTGTGATGAATATATCTATATCAATATCTATATCTATATATAACAACTTTGAACACATCCGATAGGCCCTTTAATTACTGAGCTACCATACTGTATAACAATACTGTATCTACTCTAATATCATCTAATATACTATACCAATAATTAAAACACAATGTCATTACAGCAGCTCTGTTCTCATTGCCACAAAAAGTATTTACTTAATCATAAATCATCTTCATACTTCAAGATATAGTATGCACTTGGTTTTGTTTGGCTTAAAGAAAAATATACACTGAGGGATTACTCTACTACAAAAATGTTAATAATAATTCTCATTTTTTAAGGTCAAACCTGCCATTGTTGGCTCCTTTAGAAAGACTCTGCTCCGGGGGCACTGTATTACATTTGACCTTCTGCTCTGACCACAAACATCCAAGTTGGAATATGTGAAAAACATTTCACTATATGTTGTTCTGTCCAAATCATGTGTGTGATCATTTTAATTTGACATTTCTTCATGGTACCAAATGCAAGACAGTCTATCACACTAAGACTAACTAAAACTTTGTATTAAAGTCAGTACCCTGATGCTGTGATGTGGCAATGCTACCTACTGTTTCATCATCATCATCTTCATTTATTAATTTGGAAGATCAGTTTTCAATTCCGGCAACCATCTAGTTGCCACTGATGGGCCCCTTATCAAGGCCTTTAACCCTCGTTATTGCTAGAAAAGAGGGTTTAATATAAGTTGCTCTGGATAAGAATGTCTGCCAAATGCTGTAATTGTAATTAATTTAATCTATTGATTTAATTGAAATATTAATACATCTATCTCTCTATTCATTTATCTATCTAGCTTCAGTACCTACATGATCCTGGGCAGGATCTCAGTGAATTTAGAACAATCATCAATTTCACTTAACTAGTTTTTCTATATTGGTTATTAAGTCATTTATTCAGCGTATCCCAAATATAGTTAATCTTTGACCAAAATAGCTGTTATTTGATGGGTTTGATGACCAAACCCTAAGGAATACCCATTTTATTGTATGTTAGGGCATTTATTTATACAATTTACATTCACGCTTTTTTGAGCACACGAGGAGGTCTACAGCTAGGTTTAACAAATTTGCAATTTAGCACTTTGTTAGGAATTGATTTAAACCCCTGCACTGCTTCACACTGTGTGTGTGTGTGTACGAGTCCTTTGGGATGGGATTCAGATTCTGTGTAACCCTGTATAGAAATAGTGGTGAAGTAAATGACTAAGTGACTAATTTGTTGATGTATGCATTTATACGGTATCTTTAAATTGGATATACCGATGATTAAAACTTTAGTGGAAGATTGCACTACACCATTTACTCAGACAAACACTTTGATGGCCTGCTGATTAGTCACATCTGTCATCAGTCAATGTATTTCCATCTTCCAAAAAAGTCAATTTATTAATGTGGCTACTGCAAACACACAAATAGAACAGAAAAGCCATTTAGTTTTCACATCGTATGTTCCAGGGAAATGATGCTAAACAACCACTTTCTGTTTCTGCCAGATATGTGGCTAGATTTCACTATCTCAACTCTTTCCAAGTGCAATGGTAGGATTTGTTTCCCATGGGCCTAGTTCTCAGTAAATGACTGTCTAGTTTACTGTAAATTTTAATGCAATGTACTTCTATATTTGATTCCCCTGGCATTTTCTTCACACAATTAACATATACTTTACATTTTTCCTCATTTTACCTATTATATTGGAGGTGTCACTTGAGCACCTGGAAACCCTTAGCTTCAGTCAGTGCATTCTCCTCCACTTTTTCTTGAGCTGTGCAAGTATCAGAGGTCCTGCCAAGATATTGGAGAACCACTAAGCACGGTCGCAGTATGTATGGCAGGTTTGAAAAACCCAGTGTGGTTCCCAAAAGACATGCGGCACTTATAGCTGAGGACCACATGTCTGATCTTCTGTAGGAGAACACTGCAGCTGCAGCCATAAAACTGTTTCCATTCATCACTCTTTCCACCTTCCAGAGTAAAGAAATCATTCAAAGTCATAAGAAATCACCCAACTTTTGTGTCATAACGTTTATGAATTACTGCAGTGGAAATACAACAGTGTAGTCTAGCGTGGCTTAAGTTCCATTATGTCAGCAGTCTAGTGTTTTACACTCTTTTATAGTTCACAATTTACAAATCTCTAGTGTATTCTCTATTTTGGATTGAACATATACTTGTTCAAGAATGTCTGGGTATGTAATACCTATGATTATCTCTGTAGAAAAGTATTTCTGTAGATCCACTAATCACATCCATTAATTACATTAAGGCTATAAACTTTGGTTCACCCTTTTTTATTCTGTGACCCTAATACCATTCTCCATGCTTATATTTGTGGAAAGTGGGACCTCTGCTGTTCACCTAGTCATTTGTTCACATTTTCTTTCACGCACATCTTAATCTGCAACAAATTTTATAATTTTTTTTCTCATACAGGGGCCAAGGGGGCCTGATGGACCAATTGGGGAGGATGGGCCAATAGGGAGCAAGGTAATTTTTTTATTGTCTTAGGTCTTTTACCATAAAATATATTAAAGTATAAATTAACACTGCTGCTCTGGCCAAACTGTCCACAATGAAGTTGGACATGAGTTATAAATAATAAAGCAAGAAATCATTTAGAAATGTGGCCTTGAGTGAATGATTGTTTTCATATAATGTTGAGGGCGCGGGGGTGTGGTGGTTAACACGTTACTCCGGGTACTCTGTTTTCCTCCCACAGTATGTTAGGTTGTTTGATGTCTCTAAATTACGCATAGAAGTGGTTGTTCGTCTATGTCTGTGGCCCTTCGATGGACTGGCGACCTGTCCACGGTGTACCCCTGCTTTTGCCCTATGTGCAACAGAATAGGCTTCAGCAGACACCCATAATCTTAAGCAAGGGAATAAGTGGGTATAGATGAATGAATGGATGAATGAATGAATAAATGTTGACAAAAATATGAAATATTGTTCATAATAAATATAAAGTAAGCTTTTTCAAGAATGTGGGGTTTGGGATGATATTTAGCCATTGTTTTGTTCAAACCTAATAATAACACATTATATACAATTTAGCTTATATAAAATACTTTCTTGTATCTTCAGGGTTTGGATGGTCCCCCAGGGAAATTGGGTTTCACAGGACAGAAGGTATGATACAATATTTTTGTTTTTTCCTAGTTTGTTGTGTTGCTGTTTCCACATGTTCATGGAAGTCTATTTGAAAGTCGATTATGCAGAAAGTTTTTTTTTCATTGGCATTGAAGTGGCTGCCAAGATTTTGTGGCATACATTAGCATCTGTTTTGCAATAAATAGAATACTTGTGATCTTAGCCTTGACAATAGACAATGAGACTTGACTTGAAGTTAAGCCAACTTGAGCATTGAATAGTGGCATAATATTAAGCCAGGTTGTAATTATAGCTTGGGTTGTAAATTATTGTGCATTGTGTGGTTTCCCTTTCCATGGCAAATGGAATCATTGATTGCTGGGTATTCTCCTCAATCAGGGCAGAATTGGTGAACCAGGGGATGCTGGGCCACCAGGATTTCCAGTGAGTAACTAGGTCTACTTGAAACTGGTCGTTGTCTTTTAATTAGGTACTAGACTATAAAACGTTTAGTTTGATATGTTGATAAATCCATCAAGACTTACTATATTTAAAGGGAATCCAAGGACCATCTGGAACAACTGGAGCAAAGGGAATGCCAGGAATGCCTGTAAGTTACTCAGGAGACTTTTTAGCTTGTTGATGTATAATGATACACCTAATCAAATGCATCTAAAACACATGCCTAAAAAAATCAGTAGCAGTACTGTTCTCAATAAAGATTGCAAACAGATTTTGTTTAAATGTTTGGAAAGCAAATAAGCATGCAATTTACTCAGTTACTTCTATTATGTAATTTAAACTTTGCTTGCTTATTTGAAGGTGTGTTTGAATTTTTTTTGTACTGTGCTTAAAATCCTTAAATTGTTGGCTTGTTTACAGGGACCTTTAGGGCCACCAGGGACAATAGGCCCTTTGGGAGAGATGGGTTTGATGGTAAGATATATTGCTTAACTATAAACACTGTTTAAAGAGCCTAAAGAATATTCACACACAGGGCAACCTTCTGTGCTTAGGTATGTTTTTAATCTTTAAAAGGCACCATTTATGTCTTAGCACAGGAGATCATGCCCACAAATCATTAGCTGAGCATTTAATGCATTTGGCAAAACTGGGAACTCTACAGCACTGATGAATTTCCCTAGAAACAAAGTCACTTTGACTTCCGTATCTTGAGGTCACAGCGGTCTGCTAGAGCCTATCCCAGTACACATAGTGCAAGAGGCAGGGGTACACCCCTATGTGCATTTTAAGAATTATCAATTAACCTAATGTTTTTAGACTGTGGGAGGAAACCAGAGTACCAGAGAAAACCCATGTAAGCGCAGAGAGAACATCCACATAAATTCTTGCCCAGGAATCGAACCTGGAACCTTCTTGCTCTATTAGACGATCATGCTTGTATATGATAAATGTTATTTAAAAATAGTGATGAATTTCAGTATGTTGTCCTTCATTCTCTAGTTGCCCACTTTGTGTAAGTCTTCAGAATGCCACTGAAGTAGATCACGTTAAAATGTGATGTAATATGACTTTATAGACTGCTTTCTCTTCTGGGTGACAGGGCCCACCAGGAAAAGTCGGAGAATTGGGTTTACCTGGAGAACCAGGAGAGAAGGTAAAATATTTACAAACACTGTTAATGAATATAGTCTTGATAGTATGAGATTCACTCAAAATGTACACAAGCCTATAATGGAGGTGTAAGATATGTATTCTTTACAAAGCAATGTCTACTGCTAAATATAAATTGCTAATTATACGTTTTATCTGTCACTATTTTATTGCCATTGACAACATTTTGGCAGACACCCTTATTTAAAAGCATGTAAAAACATGTATTTCATTTGTACAACTGTAGCTTAGGGACCCCCATCTTTATGCTAATAATAAAATGATTAATACACTATATATTCTCCAGGGAGCAGTTGGACCTTTTGGGAAAATTGGTGAACCTGGTTTAATTGGAGTCAGAGTAGGTTCATTCAGTTGGTAATAAAATATCCCAGCTTGTTGTAGCTATTTTATGCAGATAAACAATAATTTAGTCATTCCATTTCAGGGTGAGCATGGACTCATTGGTGAAGTTGGACACAGTGGCCTTGATGGATCCAAGGTCAGAGATTTAATCACATTTATCATAGCAAAATTTGTTTCATATTAGCCAAACATTCATTTTTTTAGGTGAGCATAAATCAGTTTGATTTAATTAATTGCAATGATGCATACAGGGTGAAAAGGGGGACATGGGAGTAGAGGGTAAGCAAGGAGAAAAAGGAGAAATGGGACTGAAAGGAAAGGAAGGGCCACCTGGAGATCCTGGCCTAGTTGGCATCAGAGTAAGTTATTTTTAGTTTTGTTTTATAGAACAGGTTGTTTTTTTTATTGGTAGAACAAGTAGTGTTTAGAAGGCTTTGATACTGTTGATATGTTTTTTTACTAATAGATAAAATACTGTTAAGTGGCAAAAGGCTAACAAAAGGATGCCTAATTTACTATAGCATATTTATCAACATAATAACTGAAGATAATAACACGTTCTGTCAGATTGAGAAACCATGACACTGTTTAAAGAAACTCTTTAAGTTGTGCTATAATATTTTAATGCTATTTGTTGACATGTTTTAAACGTTTTATGAGGCTGACATTTTCATCAATTTCATCAATTTCATCATTCAACAATAGTGTCTTGTAATATTAATAATTTTTTGATTACTGGTAGTATATTTGGGCAGCATAATGGCTTAGTGGTCAGCACTCTTGCCTCACAGCAAGAAGGTCCTATTTCTGTGTGGAGTTTGTATGTTCTCCCTGTGCTTTGTGGGTTTACACTGGGTTCTCTGGTTTCCTCCCACAGTCCAAAAACATAAATGTTTGGTTGATTGGCCATTCTAAATTGCCCATAGGAGTAAGTGTGAGCGTGTGTGTGTGTGTGTGTGTGTGTGTGTGTGGCCCTGCGATGACTGATCTTTTCAGGGTGTACCTCTCCTGCCTTTTGCCCTTCAGAAAACTGGGATAGGCTCCAGAATGCCCCGGTGACCCCAAATTAGGGAATAAGTGGGTATAGAAGGTTAATGAATAAATTATTCTTATTCATTGGTTTAAATTGGAGGTAATTTTATCACTTTATTTTAGGGACAGGGTTGCATTTTGACATTAAAACACTTTCACAGTGGCAATACTTAGGGTTGTGTTGTAGCATTACATAAATATGACTCATGAAATGCTGAAAAGCTGGTGTAAAACAGTTACACATTGATGTCAATTTAAAGTGCAGCATTGTATTCAGTAAATTCATTTATTCATTTATTCATCTTTTATTTCTATACTCCCTTACTCCTAATTCGGGGTCACGGGTGTATGCTGGAGCCTGTAGGGCAAGAGGCAAGGAGACAGGTTGCCAGTCTATTGCAGGGCCACACACATAGACTAAAAAACACATACACTCACACTGACTTCAAAGGAAAACTTAGAATCACCAATCAACCTAATGTACATATTTTCGGACTGTGGGAGGAAACCAGAGTACCCACAGGAAACCCATGGAGGCACGTGGAGAACATGCAAACTCCGCTCAGAAAGACCCCGTGCCCAGAAATCAAACCCAGGAACTTCTTATTGTGAGGTGACCATGCTAACCACTATGCCACTGCACCACCCTTTAGAAAATTATCTAAAATAAAACAGTTTAGGTAATAATTCTGTATGATTGTGTAAACAGGGTCCTGAAGGCAAACCTGGCAAATTTGGTGAAAAGGGAAAACCTGGAGAAAAAGTAAGATACAAACACTGATGCACTGATGATGATCTTTTCTGCAAGTTGTCTTTTGAATATAATATAATAATTTTTGGGTTCGCTTTAGGGTAGCAAAGGTCATGAGGGTCACCTTGGTGAGTCCGGACTAGTTGGTGAGCGGGGCCCAATTGGTTTCCTGGGGCCAAAGGGAAACAGGGGAACCATCGGATTTGCGGTAGCATCACATTTTAACACTAATTTATAAATAGAATGTATTAATCTTGAATGTTTAATTCAACATAATTTAACAATTTTAATGTTTAGGGTGCACCGGGAAAGATGGGCCTACAAGGCAGTCCAGGTTTACTGGGATATGAAGTAAATCCTATAAATAAAAACACTTTAATAACACTAATTCAATCATAATGATTTTAGGTCATAACAATCCTACAAGAATGTATTATATTGTCTTTCTTTGTTTTTTATTGGCTTTAGGGTCATCAGGGATCTCAAGGTCCAATTGGCCCCCCAGGCCCAAAAGGTGCAAAGGTAAAATTCACATAATGCAGATCACAGTTGTCAATAAAATTATAAACTGTAAGTTGTTTATAAGATACCAAGGTAACTATTAATTTGATTATTAATGCCGAAATTACAAGGTAATCTTTTTTTTTTTACCTCACAGCTGTATTGTTTAATCTGTAGCTATTTTAGCTATTTATATCTAATAAGAAATACAATTTTTCTCCATTCAGGGAGAACCAGGAGATGATGGCAAGATTGAAGGTCCTGCTGGTCCTCCAGGTGACATCGTGAGTCAGTCTGTTGCGTTTTATAACATGGATGCTGTTGTTACTGTTGTAGTGGGATGCTGATTATATATACTGATTGCCAAACAAATCACTGTATGCTTTTTGGGTACAGGGCTCTGTTGGTCCGAGAGGAGCCAGAGGAGAACCTGGTGACCCTGGCTACGCTGTAAGCACAACACTAGTATTAACAAAGTTGTGCCACATAAAACTAAGCTTTAATGTCATAATTTATTTCCGACTAACAGGGTCAGCAGGGTGTAGACGGAGAAAGGGGTAAATCTGGAGCTCCTGGATTACCTGTAAGACACTT
>JAOTQW010000021.1:5155469-5167087 GCA_026260075.1 Sisor rabdophorus
GCACTCACACTCACTCCTATGGGCAATTTAGAGTCACCATTCAACCTAATGCACAATTTTTTCAACTGTGGGTCTCAATTCAATTTTTTAAAACCAGAGTAACGGGAGGAAACCCACGCAAGCACAGGAAAACATGCAAACTCTGTACAGAAAGACCCAGCATTCAAATCCAGGACCTTCTTGTTGTAAGGCGCACCTCTCCCAATTTATATATTTGATTCAAATTTATGCTTAAACTTTTCAATAAAATCTTTTTTATTGCCCTTTCACTATTCTATGTGGATGTGGTAGCACAGTAATAAGGTGTTGGACTACATACACCACAAGGTTGCCAAAAGTCCCCTAACAATTGATCAGTTGTATAAATTAAATAAAATGTAAGTCACTCTGAATAACGCCATCTTTTAAATGCTGTAAATGTTATCAATTAATTAGTTGTACATAGATATTTGTTTTAAATATAAAGTGTAAATTTCTTTTACCTCAATAATGAAGCGCTGTTGTTGGTTCTCTCCATTTTCAGTGATGAGGTTATAAGATAGGCCTCTTCTTTTCTCATTTAGCTCCATCACTGGGTTTTTGCCTCTGGCTGTTAGAACGGGGCCCTGAACCTTCACCTGAAACGGAAAGAGACCCTATAACTGTACCGATATCCTATAAACAACTTAACACGCTTGTCTTAGTAGGTGTAAGCTCTGTAAACGAAGGACATTGCAATGTCACAAGATATACTCAATAGCCAAAAGTATGTAAAATGTATAAATGTAGGACACCACACCACATTTCCCTATTTAAAGTTGGTTTCTTGTACAAGCTTAAAATGAGTACTTTTGCTGAATTGTTTTACAAAGTTTTGTGATTTGGACACAACCTGTATATACATTCATGTTACATTCCCAAAGTCAACTGTACATAACATTTTAAGTAACACGAGTCACACAAATATTGAGTAATTTAGCATAATCAATACAGTTATATAAAAAAAAAAGAAAAAAAAAAGAAAAAATTCCAGCACCAACAAGTTACCAGTGCTGAGGCCACCAGTTACCAGTTACATGGCTATTTTTAGAAAGAAGATCTCACTTTACCTTTGTTAATAAGAAGCTGCGAGTCGATTTATTGCCAGAACTTTTGGACAGAGTTTCCTCTTTTTCCTTATAATTAGATATGCAGGTGGTAATAGGTGGTATTGAGCCTGCAGATGTTCCTAAAACTAAACAACATTGCCAGGACTGTTAAGAAAGTCTTATATGGACAACAGTTCAAATGTGATTAAGAAGGTTAACATAATACGTTAAAAATTATTTATTACAAAGCTTACGACTCTTTTTGCATTTGAGTTCCTCCACTGTTTCATCTTCACATGGTCTTTTTTCAGACTTCCCTGCTAACCAAAAAATTGCTAACCAACAAATCTGCTTACAAACATGTTCATTTGTTTCAAATTGTATAATAATTCTGTCAAATAAACCAACCTTCTCTTTGTGGTAACTTTGGTTCCATTACAGGTTTAGCTGTAGGAAGAGGGTCCACTTCTAGAAACCTGTAAATTTGTCTGAAAGCTAAAAGCCGAAGAGCATGCTGAAAATGCACAGTTGCACACAAAAAACTTTTGATTATTTTTGATGTTGAAAATTTTTCTTTATATGAAAAAAGTTAGTCTGTGGCCATTTTAACCTGCGCAGTGTAGGTAAGACGTTCAGCCTGATCAGTTGTCATAGCTGACAACGTGTTTACCTCTTCTTTTTCACACGGATCATGTAATCCAGGTCCACCTGAGGGAAAAAAAGAAGTATGTAGTCAGTCATAACATTAATGATGAACTATTCTGGTGGCTTCAGGAAACTAACCTGGCAGAAAAATGCCCGAGGAAATACATTCCAAGACTCGTCTCAGAGTCTCACTTGGTCGCAGAGCTCTGTAACTGGTGGCAAAGGCTTTTTCACATATCAGCTCAACTGGCTGGACAAACACCATATTTAAAGTTAAACATGAAAGTCAAGACCATAATGTAAAAGAAGATGAAGTATGAAACCCCTTATGATTAGACAAAGCCATTCAAAGGAAAAGATGCAAATATACTTAATGCAAATATAGTGTGTCTTAGTATATAGTATTAGCCAAGAGGATTGAAGACAATACAACACACACTGCTTCTCTGTCTTCTACCATGCGGTGTAAAATAAACAATTTTTTATATTTAAATATCAAATCTTTCTCCAGAATTGGTTTAGCAGCAAGATAATAAAGTAAATAAATAAACCCCATTTGTTCAATCAATGGTAGAAACCCTGAACTATATAGAACAGTGAAGGTTGCATGATTCTAAACTCAAGAGTCAAGAGACAACAACCTTGTCACTAAAGCATTTATACCGCATTATTAACTGACCAAATTCAGATTTTTTTCCTCCAAGGTGGTAAAGATGGGATATGACCCATGAGCACGTAAGCAGGAAAAAAAAGCACATAGTTTAGGATATTGTCAGATCAGTTTCAGACCTCATTATTGGAAATAAATCATATAAAACGACAGATTAAAAAACCATATAGGACAAAAGATTAGATTTTTACCTGTTGAACGCAACTGAATAAGTAACTGTGGCACAGGGTGTTAACTCAGCTGGACACCAACAGCGATATATATATATATAGCTTATCATAACTGTGTATTTTGATATTTTAATTACAGCCTGTTGTTCGCCTCTTTTTTTAAAGTTTTGCCAACTGAAATTTGGAGCGAAAGCAATGTCTATTGCATCAATTGACTATCAAGTTATTATATCCATTCTCTGGTTAATATGTCAGTATGTCTAGTTTTAAAAAAAGATGTAAGCAGATTGTCAAAAAAAAATCTGAATCGACTCCAGTGTGAATGCAGTATAACTGTTTAATCAGCTGGTTCTTGACCTATGACACGTAAAATGACTGTCACCCTACTCACCCATCCTTTAAGAGGTGCCCAGACTGGCCTTGTGCTGCATATATCCCTGAGGATCCGCATAACTATAAGACAGGACCTCTTCCCACTCACTCTGACCTAAGGATATAAATCACACCACGGTCAAAAAAAAGCTAGACCAAAAAAATTAAAAAGCAACAAAGGAATTCATGCAATTTAAAAGCATGAAGCAAAAAGGAGATAATACAGTGTTTCAGTCAGTTAGGGTCATTCAAAGATGGAATGAAAGTTGTCTGATTGGCAGCCTGAAAAGATAGTGTCGGATTTTTTTGTTAAATAGCAAATTGTTTCAAGCTGTAAAAGTTGAATTTTGAATATCTGTGTCAAAAGGTGACAACAACCAAATAGTGCAAACTGATGGCCAACCTGAAACCATTTGGCATGGCGCAGAGAGGCCAGAGCAAGCAGGCATCTCTGCTGGTCCAGCAGATCAGACGGATCTTTCACTTTTGTATTTTCCACTGGTGAGAAGAACAGAACAGGACACACAACAGATTTAATATGCGCTTTTCTGTCAGGATGCACTGGCAGAAAAGTGTAATTCCGTGGTTAGGATCCCACTGATCTGACCAAGTTAAAACATGGCAAAGTAGCTATGCAAAAAAATTATAAATGGAAAAAATTTAATGAGTTTGATTTGCTAACTGAAGATGCAGATCAGAGTTTTGGACAATGAGCTGACCAAATGTGTTGACATGGGCAAGAACCAAAAATACAAGCATGAGCTCTGGACCAGGAAGCAGGAATCAAGAACCATAAAACTGCCATGCAGTTGGACATACATCCACATTTTTGCTAAAGGGTCTGGGTCTGACAATTTAATTAATATAATTTGAACTTTGCAGCACGCTGGTATTTTTGGTTTTGTTTATGTCATCCCAGGAATTTGTCCTGCAAGAACAAATATTCTAACAAGCCCACTCGTGGAACCTCATTATTATAATCTGTAATAGCGTCAACAGCTAGTTTATATCACTATTGCACTTATAAAATAAAAATGTCTGTGCCACATTCTCAAAAAATATATAGGCAAAAATAAGGGGAAGAAAAAAAGAGTAATAAAGGAAGCTTCCCGACAACAACGCACCAGCTGCTGTGTTAAAAGAAACAAGTATCCAGTAGCACCAGGAACGAAGCCAAGGCAACTCGAATGTCGAGTTGACTCATCAAAAAGCTGGATCAGCCTACCTTCATGAATCAATACGTACAACTGCATAACAATTCGATTGGCGAAAGATGGCTTGTGTGGGCTGTACTTTTACTGATTTTTTTTATCAAGACTGCTTTAAATACAGTGGGTTTTACCCTGGTTTTTCTTCAGGTCCTGATTTTTCATCTGCATTGAAGTAAGGATGACCCTCAGAGGCAGATCCGGTCTGCTGTTATTGAATACTAGAATAGCTGCCTCTGGAATGCAAGGCTGCACTGTATGCATATCTTCTGACAATTTCTAAAAAGGAGTGAGGGGGAAAAAACTCCAATGTGTTACAATGCTCTTGTAGAAACACCTTGTTTCATGTTTTATATATATCTTTTACACGAATACGAGTAGTCAGCATTTGCCAATAGTTAAATATTCTGCCTGAGATGAGGTAGTAAAATTAACCTGCAGAAACAGTGGTGTAGTATAATCAAAGCCCAGTATAAATTAGCTGCTTTGCAATTAAGCTAATTCTCTGCAGCTTTACTGCATCCACTGGAGTGTACCTGATAGTTAATTACAATAGCTAATTCCTAAAGTTGCATAATTGCAACATCTCAGAGGTCTCAGTAGAAATAAATAAAACTAGCAAACCTTCATCTGCAGTGGCAGGTTGGTACAGATTGTGAGAAGCAGATTTTTCGTAGGCTGTTCTCGGCACAGCAAAACCAGCTCTAAGTCCATCAGACCCTTGATAAGGAGCCCTTTAGCCACTGAGCCAACACGCATGACACCAACCAGTGGGCCTTCACACCTAAAGAAACAACAACTCAGTTGTTACACGCTACCATGAATCATCATAGTTGTGATAATCACTTTAATCACCATATGAAATAATTCAAATAATTATAAATTCTTGAGGCACTAACTTTGGATTTGGTTCCTCTATCTCTGTAGATATGACATCACTAGTCCTGGTGGAATCAATTAGCCAATCTGAGACATACTTCAGTCCTCCTTCGACTGCTGACACCAAGGACTGGACAGCCTCTAGCTCTTCAGCTGATGGATACACGATCGCGTGTTTGGCCATCACATACCGATCATTGTTAGCCAATGATTCAGGAGAGCACTAGACAACGCCATGACGTGACATAATGTTGGATTAACAACTCAATCAAAAATAAATGAAAACAGATGCATGCACACACAACATCAATTGAACTCACATCAAGGCTCTCCTCCATCATGGATTACACAATGTTGACCAGTGTTGTAAAAGATAAGTCAAAGTCCTAATTTATCAACTCTTTACATCAATGTTAGATCTTCCTTGTGTGTTCTTGATCCATCTGGAGATTAAGAAAGATCGATTTATGAATAATAAGCACAAGAATGTCAAGAATTAAAAACTCAAAAAAAAGTGCTGATGTAAGTCAAGTAATGAAGGTCATTGTGAAGAAGGTAGCATTGACAAAATCTCCAAGTAATACAAAGAACAGAACATTTATACAATGCTATAAATTGCTGTAGCATCAAACACAAATTTATTGTTGATTTGTATAGTTTTATTTAATAAAAAAGGTTTATTTATGTAAATATATTATTTATCCTTTATACCCACTTATTCCCTACTCATAGGTATTTGCTGGAGTCTATTCCAGCTCTTTAAAAGGGTAAAAAGCAGAAGGCGTACAACCTCACAGGGCCACACACACTTATTCTCACTGCTATGGGCAATTAAGAGTCACCAATAAATCTAACTTACATGTTTTGGATTGTGTGAGAAAACCAGGAGTGCAAGAAGAACATGCAAACTTCACACAGAAAAAGTAAACCCAGGCCTTGTTGCTGTGAGGCAACAGTGCTAACTATTAAGCCACCATGCTGCCTGAAAATATACTATAGAAAATATTCTCTGTTTTATCATGTCGATTTGATTAAAAGTTCAATCTTTTTATATAACTCAATATTATAGGATTCATTCAATTTTTTTTACAACCAGTGATTATTTGAACCTTTGTTTTTTTGTGTGTGGACCTTAGATTCAAGGTTACAAGCACGATCGCAGTTCATCTTTACAAATCAGTAAAGCAACATAAAGCCTTGATTATTTTTTGATCAAGTTGGAAAATAGATAAAGAAGATAAAGATTCGTTTTCAGATTGATATTATAAAGGTCATTCTTTTACAAAACTGTTAAGTAAAAAATCAACCTGCTATCAACCTAATTTAAGGTCAAAGTAGGATGGCAAGAAGAATCCATACAATCACATGTCATTGTACGTTTCTGGTGCTTACGTCATTTAGCATATTCATAAAAGTTTATTGCACATACTGGAATCTTACTGAATTCAGAATGGTCTAAAAAAATATATAGTTATAAAATGCTGCAGCGTTGACTCAGCCATCGCCGGGAGTTAACAAGTCGACTGGCAAACCGCAAAAGAAACTAAAGCAGTGTGAGGTGCATTGCTCGTGATGGCGAGCTCTGAGAAAAGCTTACCTGCGAGAGATAACCTTGCACGCCGCATAAATGCTTTCCTTTTGAGTGCGGTACTTGCTGTCAGCGTGGATGTAAAAAAATCCCCGGTTACATTCTAATGATGGCAGGCTGGTGCAGCAAGACTGTGTGTGTGTGTACGAGAAAGAGAGAGAGAGAGAGAGAGAGAGAGTGATGTGAGCCCAGGAGTGGGCGACAATACCGCATCCGCAGCGCCTGTTTTCACAAACAGCACAAGTTTCACGTGTCGCAGCTTAGGGTACAATACGAGTACAACACTTAAAATAAATGACCAGTTTAGTAATAGATGCGATGAGCGAATGTTTAACTTCTAACATCCTCAATGTCCTTTACCACCGAAACTTCGCAACCTTCCATGATCGCAACCCTGTAGCGTAAACCAGCGATGCATGGGTACAGAGTGGTGTCTCACAGTTCCCACACCAAAAGACAAAACCAATGCAAACGGGTAAGTCTAATGACCTACTGAATATAGCTCGACTCATGCATTTTTAATCCCTTTCCCGTTGCTGAGACTTCCAGGAAGGATTGATTTCACTTCAAGACCAAGTGTAGGGTATATGGATTAAAGCCAGAATAGGAAGGGAAAAAGGTCTCCATATAATTCAATTCACACTTACTAGTAGGTCTGATGTTTTCCATTACTCTTTCTTAAATAATGCTATCATAATATGGCAATCTAAACATTAATTTATTTCATTTATCTTCTATACCAACTTATTCCCCAAATAGTGTTCACAATGATCTGCTGGCACCTATCCAAGCTGTCTAGGGGGCAAAAGGCTGGAGGTGCACACGCTGGACAGGTTGCTAATCAATAACAGGGCTACACACACTCATTCTTGCCCCTATGGGCAATTTAAATCACTAATCAACATAACATACATGTTTTTGGACTGTGTACTCAGAGTAAAGCTATGTAAATTCCACACAGAAATGCCCCACCTGGGAAGCGAATCCAGGCCTTTTTGATGTGAGGCAACAGTGCCAACCACTAAGTCATTGTGCTGCCCAAAACTGAACACTGCAAAAGCAAAAATGTAGAAAAAAACAAGTGCTGCGTGAGTTTAATCAGAGAGTAACCAACAACCAGTCCAGGGTGTATCCCTGCCTTTCACCCTGAAAGAGGCTCAAGCAGACCCCCATGACCCTAAGGTAGGGAATAAACAGGTATAGAGGATGAATAAATAAATAATAGACTTAAAACTCTACTTAACATGACCTTTACATTTTATTTGTTTCATAGGATTATTTGATTAACTTCTTTACTCTTTCTGACAGATAATAATACTTTCTGTATATTGTCGAAAAAATTGTGAATACCAATCCAAAAATGTTGCTACACATGCAAAAGCACATGACTTTGTAAGTTGTAGCACAACATTTATTTTAGTCCCAGTGAAGGCATAATGTCATGCTACAACTTCCAAAGTCATGTGCTTGTACACATGTAGCAGCATTTTTGAAATAATAATAATAATACACTTCATTACAATGCAGTGTGATATTATTATAATTATTCTTGTACTTGGACTGGAACTCAGACAGTACCACAGTAAGGAGTACACTCCTTACCTGTCTGATCATACTAATACTGTTGTAGCTGAATAAAGAGAACTTTTACATTCAAGCTTCACATTGTAGTGGAAAGTCTTACTGGAAGAGTGGAGTTTCATCAAATAGCAAAATAGGGAGTATATGTAAAATATTGTTTTATCTCACATAGGATTTTTTTCAGTCACACACTTGTATTTGTATTTCTTTGAATCTCTTTTCATCATTTGGATGTTAATATTTAAAAAATTTCAACTTAAGACAGGTGTTAACTTATTTTTTTAATATTTGTATTTATGACAATATCATCTCACTATAATAAAACTATAAAACTTTTCTTTGCAATAGGAACATCTATAGAGAAATCTGACCACTGAAGTACAAATAAAGATTAGACTCAAGCTTACATGTACCCGTATTGATCTAATACAAGTACTGAAAAAATGTTTTGCAGTTGTAGGCTACAATCATAGACATAATTATGCAGTATATCATTCATTAATTAATCTTCTAACCTGCTTATTGCCAACTCACAGGGGTCTGCTGGAGCCTATTCCAGCACACATAGGGCGAGAGGCAGGGGTAGACCCACACACAGATTCCCACTTTGGGCAATTCATTAATCAACCTAATGTACATGTTTCTGGACTGTGGGAAGAAACTGGAGTACCCGGAATTAAACCCACAACCTTCTTGTTGTGTTGCTCTGTTAATCTGCTTAATCCTTGTGTGTCTTAACTATGTTGTGGTTTCAGGATTGCACATGATAACAAACAACGATGTGCAAATAGAAATAAGTTCCCCATTCTTCTTTTTCATTTTAATATTATTATTTAGTTGTACCTTTAGGAGTAAATGAACAGAAAGCAGCTCAAGATTAAAATGAATGACAACTTGAATTATATAGTATGCCATGTCGCCATCTAGTGTTTATTTTGATAAATCAGGAGAAATTCTAAATGTACAAAAAGTGATGTAGAGGTGTAAAAATATAAATGACAATTTATTGATCAGGTGAGTAACTTTTTACTCTTTTGTTTCTTCCACACACAACGAAAAAAGAAATGCCTTTGAATTTCTCAGAAGGAATCGGGCTGCATAAGAAAAGTGTCCTAGTCAAGTTGGAGTGTTTTATTTGTTGACCTCTTTTTGACTTTTCTTTTTCCTATCAAAATAACAAAATAGTTTTAAAAAACAATTTTTCTCTTTAACAGACTATTTACATATATTATTATAAGGTTACATAACATATCCTAACAATGAAGTATTACATTCATCATTTAAAAAAAATGTAGAAGCTTCACTGAAATCATTAAAAAATTAATAAATCTCACCTTAAAAAAATACATTTTAAGCTCATTAGTAGATCGGATGTGCATGTGGTAGTTGTTTCCTATTTAAATGCTGGAAACAAGCAGACCAGTGATCAGATGAGACCAAAATCAAGCTTATTGGCAACAACTCAACTTACTGTGTTTGAGGGGGGAGAAATACTAGCTATGATTCCAACACTATCCCAACCGTCAAACATGAAAAAGAAAACATTGCGATTTGGCTTTGTTTTGCTGCTAATAGGAAGAAACAACTTTCCCACATTATAGAGAGGATAAAGGAGGCCAAATCTTTGGCGAGTATTTTTTTTTCCCAAGGCAAAAAAAATGTAAAACATAGTCTTTAACCACACAACCAAGGTAAGAAAGGATTGGACAAAAAAGAATCACTTTAGAGTCCTGAAGTGGACAGATCTTAATCCAATATAACATCTGTATCGGAAGCTGAAGATTTTAGTTGCCAAAAGTCTAGAAAACCCTAATGACTTGGTGAGCTATCTGCAAAGATGAGAGAAACAAAATCCGTTCTGAGATATTTGCAAATCTGGTGAAACTAGTAAACCACAAAAAAATTATTGTTTTGCAAAATGAATACTTATTTCACTTGTGTTTTTCTGGATGTTTTGTTGTTATTTTTTTGAAAACTACTAAAATTATAGACTGATCATTTATTAATCAGTGGGGATTAAATTTGTTCTGTCGCCATTCCTTTTTTTCTATGTAATTTTTGTATTGTAAATTCATGCTTTATTACAATAAATAAGTAAAAATAAGCAGTGTGTGTTTCAAAGAAATAAAAATGTTATTTAACATTTAAACAACCTATAATCCGCATTCGTTTGTAGAAGGATTTTGTAGGTAAATCTATTTAAATTGTTTGTATTTATGGAAGAAAAAAACCTATTATTATAAAGACAGACGTAAAAAATAATGACCAAAACTTTACATTACTTCCTGAGTAATGGAACAATTGCTCAAGTAAAACTAGAGTGAGAAAGCAAGCATACGTTTTTTTGTATTGACACATAGATTGAGTCAAAGACCATGTGTAATGCAAGTCTGGTTCCTACCAGAATTTCTTCCACATATGGACGTAGATCATTTTTCCTTTTATATAATAAATGTGAAATGCTCATAATTATAGATAAATACATTTACTGATTTGATAATTCATATTGTTATTCACTGATTGTGCCAGCGCTGGCAGACCTTTAGTAAGAAGAGGCCAACCCTGCAGGGATCTTGAGGCATGAAGAGATTGCTGGCTTCAGTTGGCTTATGGCTTTCAAAGATTTCTTGTATATGCTTATAAAAAAACATTCATTCATTCATTCATCCATATTCTATATTCGCTTAATCCCTAATTTGGGTCACGTGGGTCTGCTGAAGCCTATCCCAGCTCTATAAAGGGCAAATGGCAGGAATGGTACAACCTGTTTTTCACCTGTATTTAAATTAAATTAAATTGAATTATACTAATAGTGCTTAGCCCAATAAGCACCATGAATTATAGTGGTGGCAGCAAAATGCTTTGCATCTTCGGAAGCATCCTACGCATTGAATACTTACTTAGATTGGGTTTTTGCAGAGTCTTTACTTATCACCACAGAATTGTCAATTATGTCCAGAAGCTTCTGCATCAACTGAGTCCTCTGAATAGAGTTGTTTTCTTTTGGCAATATCTGTAGAAGCCATTTAAAAGCAAATCTGTTCAATTAATTTTTTATAACATCAGCTTCCTTCTATCATGATTGCCTGTTTTTTTTACCCTCAATGCTTTCTTTAAAGCCATTTCTGCCTCTTGGATGACTGTCTCAACATGTTCTCGCCGGGTCTTCTCCTCCCGAAGCACCGTTTCCAGTCTCATGGCCTCTTCTTGTATTTGGTTGAGATCATGCAACACTAATTTATGTTCCTGTCTAGGACGTTAGTCAAATTTATTCTCTAATATGAATTTTAAAAAAAACATCTGAACCCTGATGCTATAATGTAGAAATATTGAACATATGTATGGAGATGATAAAACATATATAATGCAGCAGAAAGGTTCATTTCATCTTCTTTACCCGCTTAATCCCGAATCCAGGGTCACGGGGGTCTGCTGGAG
>JAOTQW010000021.1:5188351-5198704 GCA_026260075.1 Sisor rabdophorus
ACACCAGTTATTTATGCCTGTCCTTTAAAACTTTTTTTAAGCAACAGATGTGTTTCAATAGAGCCCAAGAAACAAATGACAGAGTTTTGTCTCAAAGTTTGTCTGGATTACATTTGTTGAGCTTCCGAACAAATCTTCTTCCCTAGGTGGATTCTACCATTCCGAAATAATCTCTGCCAAGAGAATAACACGATTTGTGCCCTTTCTGCCCTTGTGTCGTCGACACGTGGAGCGCTGTGCCCAGCGGGAACTTTGCCAGCGTGGTGAGTGTCATCGCAAGGATGTAGCAGTAGCAGTAGGGGGCGCCATTTCTTACATGCCACAGGATGGTCAACATTTCTCAAACACCGGCTGCAAGCTGGTACCCGCTAAAGTTAATCTCTTCCTATGAGCTATTGAAACCAAACGAGTGGACATAACGGCGACCTCTGATAAGCTGGATTCCAGCTGTTCTAGTGCGATTTGGCTGTGGTAAGAATGCTGGTTGTCCAGGTCCAAAAATCAGAAGTATAGCTGCGAGGACTGAATCTAGGATATGATTACAGGACCGGTATCGGTGTATTAAAACAAGTAAATAGCCCTGCAGGCAAGGATGCTATTTTTACAGCTGCTCTGCATACTTCAAACACACAGCAGGTATCCTGTTGGACACTGATGGAATCAGATGTGATGCAGTTAGAGATGCAGTTAGCTGACTGAGTGATTTGCGTAATTAAATGCAATTAACCGTCTAGCTGCAAGATTTTATTAGTTGGGGGTACAACCTTTCTATATTTAATTTTAATATTCTAAAAGATCCAATCCAACTTGACAAGTCATGTATTTTTTTTGTTTTTACTTTTTCTTTATTTATTTCAATGTGTTGATTTTTATTTACTCATATTTTTAAAAAATTATAAATCGGCAAGATGACACATCCCATATTAAACATGCAATTAGTCCATTGCAAGTGATGTCTTAATTTTAATTAATTCGTTCATTGCCAATTTTTAACTTGTACAAAAATGAAGATTATTAATTCATAATTTAGGAATAATTTATTTATTTATTCGTTCTACATCCGCTTATTCCCTAATTCGGGGACATAGGGGTCTGCTGGAGCCGGTTTCGGCAGACCCCTGTGACCTCAAGTTGGGTATGGAAGTTGAATCAATTAATGAATATATTTATAATAATATTTATATTAAGTAAAATAATACATTCATTTCTAGTCATCATTTAATATTCTTTCTGCGTATTTATTTACTCTAACTTTACACACCTATTTTAAAGTATATGTCAACTCAAGTTTTTTTCCTTGATCACCTAGTTTTTAAAAACACATCAATGTATGTTTCATATTGTTGTCAGAATGGCTGTCCCTAAAGTTGGATAATGAAAAATAAATTCCTCTCTTCATTTATATTTCCACAAATGCTCATTATTACTTGCAGACCTCGTATAATGGTGGTCACCTGCATACAAACCTATCTACCTTTTTGTCCAGTATGCAAATATAAAACTTTGAACATTAACTTAGTTCACATTTTCCTCGCTCCCTTTGCTGGTTTCTTAAAGCTTTTTGTGTATTTAAAGCCAGAAACAAAGCAAAAAAAATTAGCAAATCAGGTAACTTGGTGAATCAACCCAAGATCTATCAATTAGCAATCCTAAACCTTAACCACTTTACTACCATGTCCCTTGGCATCTAGGTGGTAAAGTGATAACTGATTTAACTTTTTAAAATCCTGTTTTAAAATAGTTTTATATAGTTTAAAATGATTTATTCTTTTTTATTTTTGATATTTTTCTGGTGGTGTGTTATATGAAATTATTTTTAAATATAATTAATAAAAATGCCAAAATATATTTAACAACTTAAAATTACAGGATTACCTCATTTTACAGAATATCCCACAAAAACTGCAACAAAAAAACATTCAGTTTGGTTTTTAAAGTGTGTTTAAAACTATGATGCCTCTGCTCTCCGAAAAGGCTTTTTAAAATTATTTTCCTGCTTTCATCACTAAGAGAAGATCTCTGCTGAGTCCCCATTACACCAGCTGTTGCAGAAAATTTGTCGTTTCTCAACAGGAAATGAAGAGGTCTGAGATGCTCTTTGGTGGTGGTCTTATGAGCTGAAGATTCAGGCTGACTTAAAGCTTTTTATAGAAGGATCAACACAAAGGTTTCTTAGCAGAGGATAAAGTTCTTACAAGTTAGCTTTTCTCTCCATTACACCTGCATACAAAAGCCTAGCATAATACCCACTCTGACAACTTCATCAGGCTTATTTTTATGTTCGGGGAGGAAGACCGCAGTGAAGTACCTCACTCTGAATGCCCTTTCACCTCAGGCTAGCGTTTAAGGAAGGATTTTTTCAATGTTGCAATATCCTTAAAAAAAAAGCTTGCTATAATAATACTCTGGTGACCCCTATCCACTTCTCCACACTTGGATTGACCCTCGTGCCCTGGTTCACACGCTCTCCAGGACGCCTGTCCTCCCCTGGCCTCTGGCCTGTCCATTCATGCACCTCTCTCTTCCATCCCAAATCAGATTTAAAAAGGCACCTCACCACCTCCCCCTAAGCAACAATGGCCCACAGCTTTCCCCTCAACATCTGTGAGTTCCCCTCTGTTTCCTCATTTTCTCTTTAACCGCTCCATTATTAGGTGTCTTTCACTTGTAAATGTGGCTGGTCACAGCGCTGATGCCGCTTTCATATGCGTGGCTGGGGTCAGAGGAAAGCCAGTGGCCGGCCAAGGGGTGGGACAGAGGCTGGAGAAGGCTCTGTGTGGCCCAGGGACTAGGGATCATCACCACAAAGAGGTAAATCCTTTTGAGGTGCAGTCATTCAGGACGGTTGGCAAAGGCAACTTTTGCTTTTCTCAGCTGAAAGCTGTGTGGTGATACAAAAGTGAGCGGAAACATTGCAATTGATATCCTGATTTTCTCAATTAAGGCTCTTTTAGTTTGTACCGTACACTGTCCTCTTTAATCCCCAACCCCCCTATCCCAAGTGATTATCAGGTCCAAGGCTAGTATTACTTTACTGGTGCACTGAAATATTTACATTGTTTTCAACTTTTGTTTGATCATTGGGGGATTGTATGCCATTTCGTTTTTCTATTCTTACTGCAACAATGGGTGGTCTTGGTGGCAGTGCAGTCTCCAGGACAACAGGTGAACAAAGGGTGAAGGGAGGAGGGAATGCTGGGAGAGGGCTGAAGGATGCAGTCAGGATGCCCTTGGCCTCTATGTGGTCAGTAGGGGATGAGGGCCTCTGAAGGACATGGAAAAAAACGACTGTCAAAACAGTTCCCTCTTCCTATAGCCCAAAATGATTGATAAGTTTCTACTCCTGAGGGAATCCCCCTAAAAAAAGCTTTGACATTGTCACATTTCTCTTTTTCCCGATGATATATTATCTTGCCTGCTCCGAGGAGAAGCTGGAAACGATAAACCTATCCTCTGGCACAGCAGTATAGCAGTGTATAGCGTCTCATTTCAGCTCACCGCCACTTTGCATAAAATCAGGTCATAAGCCTTTCAAATCAGCGTTGCTACTGCTGAGAAACAACATCTGTGAGTTGATTGATACTGGAACAGTTGTTTATTTGGAACTAAAAAAAATTATAAAATATGAATGTTCATTTAACAAAATAGAGGTATGTTTCTTATTTGTTTTTTTGCTCTGAGCACTATTAATTAAAAATGGTGTGTTTATAATAATGTATATGTAGAAATCAGGAGCACACACAAAATCTATGGTGAATACATTAAAAAAAATAAATTTTCAATACAATTACAATGATATTCAGTATAAATTTAAAACAACAATAAAATACATTACTATATAAACTTTATTTTTCATAAGCTTTTTTTGTTTTAAAAAGGTGTGCTACAAGTCTGTTCCTGGAGCGAATGTATATGTGGTAATTAACTGTAAAATATGTTATGTTTTTGAATATTTAAAATTTAAATATGTATATAAATATATAATACATTATATATAAAAATAGCAAATTATTAAAAGATAGATAATAATGAATTGTAAATACTAATTCACTATATATTTATATTTTATATTTTATTTATTGCACGCACACATATTATATATATATATATATTTTATATATATAATATATATATATAGATATATAGATATATATATATAGGAACCAATGTAGTGTGGAACTAAAACTGAAGCAAGAAGTTTTAAATTTAGAGGGACAAAAAGAAAGTGGGACACAGGAAGCGGGGTTAAGGCATATACAGTTTTTTGTATTTCTCTGTGTGTGTCATTTTCATTTGATTGCATTTAATAGAATGTAGAGTTAATTTTACAACATTTATACATAATGAGTATAAATTAAATGTTCTTAAAGAATGTATATACCTTACTGAAAGTCTTCTGTAGCAGACAATATCTATCTAGCTAATATATTTATAACATATATATCTGCATAAGTACAATTTGGTATTTTACACTTCATTACACAGATTAATGGAAATTCCATGCATTACAATGAATAAAATGTGTTGTCATGTATTCTTTGTATAACTATAAAATAAATATTGCAATTCCTTTAAAATTGATGCATTAGTGCACCTGCATTAGTCTTATTAGATTATAATTTGTCTGTGTGTACTCCTCTCTTTGACCCAGAAATTCCACTGTAACATAACAGAAATAAATTTTAAAAAATCTTTATATTCACTGCAGTTTAGTAAAACGTAAAATTGATTGTTGTTTATTTTTTACTACCAAATAGTATTTACATGACAAACCCGTAAATTAATAAACAAGACATGAATATATATATAATAGGCGTTATATATAAGTTATATATATATATATATATATATATTCATTCAAATTATATTTAAATTAATGTTTTGTACGAAAAGCTTTCATTTATTGCAAATCTGTGTTTATTAGCGCAATGCATGCGTTTTTTTTTTGTTCCCGTTATGTTTTTAAATTAAATGATTTGACAAATGTGATCAGGCCTAATCTTCTTTAATCCGATTGTATTACACCCCTATTCTAGTCTACTTAAATACTTTCTTTTCATTTCGGTGTCAATAAATTGGACATCATTATTAAATAGACCTCCCACAAAAATCCTACATAATTTTAAAATGCACGATTTGCGACAGTTGAATCATTTAAAGCTTTAACCACGTACCAGCATCGAATTCGTAGAAGTAAGAAGTGATAGTCGCATCAAATGTTTCTTTATTTGATTACAGGAGTGTGTACAAAAAACTTGGACTGTAAAGGTTATAAACGGCCTTTTTAATTATATATAGACATAGATAGAATATTCAAAAGTAGTTAATGTCAAGAAAACTGTAAAAAAGTACAAACAAAAAATAGGCGATTTTTTCAGTAAAATTTTTTTTTAACATTTATGTCAATCATTTAAATGTTATTTTTTAGATTCTAAATACACATAAACATTTAGGTCTTTAGTTTGTCTTAATAAATTATCTCTAAAACATTTTAGTTTTGGTGGCGTTATTAGATTCTTGAATACTGTGGATATCCCAGCTATGAATGTAATTCAGTAGACATTTGGACATTTGGCACATCACATAGAAAGGCATTAAATCACATTGAGTGCACATGTGTAAAGACGCTGATTTAAACAATACTTTTTAAGGAAACATCTGTCAGATTGTGAGGAAAACGCAGAAGTGTAAACCATCAGCAACAGATGTCCATGCACAATTCTCGATTTACAACTCGACAGTCACAAGAATTGCGTTTGGACAATCAGTAGCTCAGGCTCATATAAACCTCACAAACAGAATCATACACCAACAAGCACAGGTTCATCAGTATTAGTGACATTTCTTCCTAGAAGTGGACTATAGAGAAAGGCCTGTAGACAGTAAGACTATCTGTAATAAGTATTAAGCTATTTTGCGTTAATTTAATAATAATAATAATAATTAGTATTATTATTATAAACCCCAAGTTCTTCTCAAATAACAGAAAACAATGTTTTATAGGGTTGGCTTAAAAATCAAACAAAAAAATCAATTAATTTCTTTATTCACTGTATGGTTTATATATAAATCCTTATTTCAAATCGAACTATTTTATTTCTGTAAAGATTCTCTGCCTATCTCATTAAAAAACATAAAACACTTGTTTTACTCCGTATTTGCAATCTGGTGGTTAACTGGGCTAATTTGTGTCCATTGAGCCGAACAAAAACGCATTTCGTTCTCAACGAACAGTTTTTCCGATTTAAAATATGACCAAAGTGGATTAAATGAAAGACTAGAATAAGAGTTAAAACGCCTCTTTTCATCCCTTTTGGCTGTTCGATGGTGCAGCGTCGAGAGCCGTTAGCCGTTAGCGTAGCACCGGAAAGCCGTGCGCCATTTCTGCACCTGTTAAAGATGCTCAGCGTCTCTGACTCGGTTTTCAGCACGGGTCCGAAATTCCGGAAGACATCGAAAGCAGATCCTAATCGTTGATTCTCTGTTGATTTGAGACCGGCCAAATGCAAAAGAAAAAACGGAGAGGAAGGGGAAAAAGTTGTTCAGCGCATCCCAGGTAAAAACGCGTTCATGCTCGATGTGTAGGCTGTAAGTGGAGTTATCCCAGACTGAAGGAGGTCCGGTACACGAGGCGAGCTATAAAGCAACAGGAGAAAGCAGGGTGAGCACATCCGTTTCAAAGGACGCCAAATAGACTTCTGATGCTGACGCCAAGAGTGGGTGAGAGAGAAAGAGAGAGAGAGAGAGGAAGAGAGAGAGAGGGGCGCTGGTGATCGCATGGTACGAGATTTCAATGACACCACGGCGCCCATTAAAATGGCTATTGTGAGGCAGGCAGAAAGGCTGAAGCTGCTCTGTTTCATTGAGAGCCGCAGCTGCCCCTTAAAGCCACAGAGCAATTACAATTCCAGCACTGTACACCCGGTGCCAATTACGCATTGTGCAGCGCAATGACGTTTGCCACTTCGTACAAAAGGATTACCTGACACTTCACCACAAAGCGAGCTGTTCATTAACAGTTTGTCAATAGACTGTTTTTACTAGCACGCATTAAAACCTTTTAAAGCAAAGTGTGATTTGTAAAGCACTCAGAGTTAAAGCGTGCTTCATTCCAGGATCATCATATCATCAGTGCATTGGGTTTGTTCTTTTTAGTTATAAACACGCTATAAATCTACTTCCTCAAAAAAACAAATTGGCACTTTTCCCTTATTTCTCACATTCCCCAACTGATATCTTTCATATGGACCATTTCATTTCCGATTGATAGATGACCAGCTTTATTGTCGTTCCTCTAATTATGTAAGTTGAAAATACAATACAACAAAGTGAAACAAGGGGAATAAGTTAAACCCAGTTAAATAAAAACAATAAATTTGAGGCTAAATACATTTCAAAACAGTAAACGTACAATCCAGAACAATAATTGTACTCATTATTATGCTGTATTGTTAAGATAATAATTCTAAAAAGCAGGAGAACCAGGACAAATATAAAGTTAATATTGCATCTCTCATGTTGTGAATTTAACAATGATTTTTAGTTTATATATGTAATAAAAACACAAAATTGTCTTCTTTTGTTGAACAGAAAGGGAAAAATATTTCTTTCATGTTTAAAGTGTTTGGCAGACACCCTTAGCCAGAGCAACTTACAATTACCTCTTTTTCTAAAACTGAGTAAGGGTCCTGCTCAGGGGCCCAGCTGTGGTAACTTGGTGCTATTTGGAATTAAATCCCGAAGCCTTCAATGTTTGGTGGTTCATCCATTTTAAATCATTCTGGAAAGCTCCACAGATTTCTTAAAAGAAAATTTAGAAAAATAGAAAAATAAAAGAAAAATTGCACACTGAAAAGTATTTAGTATGATACATTCCAATAAAAAGTGTTTTTAAAATACTTATAAAATACTGTGTAGTAGACTTTGTGTCAGTAAGTCACACTATTGCATCAATACTATTTAATAATGATCTCATGAGTAGTGGGTACTGTACAGTTGCAAAATAAAATCAAACAGTTTTTTTCAGCTTCTGCAGGCATCTATTTAAACTGTGAAGACCCCCAATGAGGCACGCCAGACTCTTAACCGAATAAATTAGCAGTTTTCTATTAGCCTATAGTGTCCAGCCGGCTCATGACCTTTGACCTCCTAGGGAAGGATTGGTGAAAGTATGATTGATCTGACCAAAGCTGCTACTCAGTGAAGCAGGAAAAAGTGTGTGAAAAAGAAAAGCTGAAAAGAGGCTGTTTTTTCAAGGCTCTAAAGGGAGAATGCAAGAGATCTATCATAAGTATTAGAAGTAAAGCTTGTTTTCTTTCCACTATTGTGTCTTTCAGAGAATCCAGAGCTTTAGAAGTCTGATTTTTAGATTTAATTTTGATTTGGCTGCCAGACTTTGTAGAAACTGGCTGTATAAACATACATCTGGTATTTTAATCCCTACAATTTTTAAACCAAGATTAAGCATACTAAAGTTTACTACATACCTTCATGATCATCTGTTACTGATTCTATATGTAAACAACAGATGGCTCTACTACTAAAAGTATTTTATCTTTGAAAAACTCCTTTCTTACTATTGAAAAAACTACCAAATAATTCATGAAGGGTATGTTTTCACTAAGAGTAATCTGTACACAATCTGTACAATTGTGTACAGAAATTTAATTAATGATCCTTGGCAAA
Source organism: Sisor rabdophorus (assembly GCA_026260075.1). Classification (NCBI taxonomy): domain Eukaryota; kingdom Metazoa; phylum Chordata; class Actinopteri; order Siluriformes; family Sisoridae; genus Sisor; species Sisor rabdophorus. The sequence continues at coordinate 5,197,037 of JAOTQW010000021.1, forward strand.
GGCGAATTTGATACACCTCTAGTCTAGAACTATTCTATTGTTTATTGTTTTGGGGATAATTAAGGTTAAATTACTTAAATTATAACAAGAAAGCTTTCTCCTTCAACAAAAAAACTTAACCAAAAGATTTATTTCTTTAAAATGAACCTGGACCATTTTGGAGATTTTTTGAGCTTCTGTTCAGATTAAATGCTTGAGTCAGTGCTCCAGAATGCGATGTGCATTGTGATGTATGTACAGAGTTTGCAGATAAAGAGATGATACAGCTGTAAGAACTAAAGGACTAAATCCCACCTGCGTTGTTTTTCCATGTAGAGATAAATTCTACTCGTATTGAATCAAATGAATAATATATATTATTGCAGAATATAGTAAAAAATAGACACCAAAGTTATTTTAGTTACTCACATTCCCAGCTCTTGCTGCCAGATGTTAGTAAATACATAATGAATACAGAAACACATAAAGCTCTTTCTGTGCATGCTTAACCAGGGTAAACACTCATTCCAGCTGTTACCTCCTGGTACTACTATATAATGGTCCACAGTCATACATGCTTGAGACATTTCCTTAGAAACAAAACATAAATGTAGAGTAAAAGGTTGGAATCCACCTGTGTTTTTAAATGTTTCTTTAATTTATTTTTTTTAACTAGAAGGCTCGAAATATTTGTTTTGTTCATTAACAGAAGTCCACCAGATAGTTTCAGTGAAAACTTGTTTACAAACACTAACACATTATGTAATTTATTATTTAATAATTAAAGCAATAGCTCACATTAAGTGTTTGTAAACAAGTGTTTACTTTTTCTAATTTGAATAGCTATGCTCTAATTGTTTCAGACAGTGGAAATGGTGTTTTGCCGCATTTGCAACTGTTGGTTTTTGTTCTGCACAGGATAGAAGTAAGTGTGTGTGAGTTGTGTTTGTGGCCCTGTAATGGACTGGCAACCTGTCCAGAGTATACCTCTGCCTCTATGTGCTCTGGGATAGGGTCCAACAGACTCCCGTGACCCAGACCCAGGTATTTACTTTCCTTTAACAGGAATAAAATAGCAGTTGATGTGTAATTGTGTAAGCTAACTATACTGGGCAATGTATCCTGTTGTCCAAAATAAAAAAAAATCCCTGATCGATCAATAAGTGTATCTGTGTCTGTCTTTCTATCTCTCTGGCACTATATCAATTTATTTATTTACTCAATCTCTTTTCTCTCTCCTTCTCTTTCTCTATTCATTCATCTATATATCAGCTACAATAGTATTAATGACATCAGACACTAACATTAGAAAATTTTCATGCTGGAATTTGGGCCTCTTAAAAAAATAAAATGTAACAATTACATTTTAAAAATATATTTATATATTATCTCTTTTTTTCTTTTTTGGTTCATTACACTTTGCTTTGTAATCTTAGTTTACCAGTATTTTTCTGTTCAATAAGACACTTGTTTCCTACAAAATTATAAAAATTTGGTGTATTATGTAGTGTAGTTACAAATTCTACAACCTCGTTATGAAAATAAAAAATGCTATTCTTTGCAAGGGCAGTGTGGTAATGTGGTAGTGGTATGTGTGGACGTTCGTCTATGTGTGGCCCAGCGATGGATGGGGACCTGTCCAGGGTGTACTCCTGCCTTCGGCCCTATGTGTGCTGGGATAGGCTCCAG
>JAOTQW010000021.1:5229823-5240297 GCA_026260075.1 Sisor rabdophorus
GTGTGTGTGGCCCTTTGATGGACTGGCGACCTGTCCAGGGTGTACCCCTTGCCTCCTGCCCTATGTGTGCTGGGATAGGCTCCAGTAGACCCCCGTGACCCCGGAAAGTTCGGGAACAACTTTTTTCCCCGAAAAAAAACTTTTCTTGCCCTCCTACGGCCTCCTTCACATCTCTTGATATAATAGCCTGTCTTCTGGAAGCGCCTCCATTCTTTGGACACTACGCTAACAGACACAGCAAACCTTCTTGCCACAGCTCGCATTAATGTGCTATCCCAGAGGAGCTGCACTAGCTGAGCAACTTGTGTGGGTTGTAGACTCCACCTCCTGCTACCACTAGAGTGAAACATTGCCAGCATTTAAAAGTGACCAAAACATGAGCCAGAATGGACAGGAACTGTGAAGTGGCCTGTGGTCACCACTTGCAGAATGGCTCCTTTATTGGGGGTCTCTTGATAAGTTCCTATAATTTCCACCTGTTGTCTATTCTATTTGCACGACAGCATGTGACATTGATTGTCAATCCTGATTGCTTCCTAAGTGGCAGTTTGATTTCAAAGAAGTGTGATTTACTTGGAGTTACATTGTGTTGTTTAAGTGTTTCCTTAATTTTTTTAACAGTGTATATAACATCAAATATATATATATGTAACTCAAATAACATATTTATATATAACATGTCCTTAATAATTACTTTTACTTGGTGAACTTTCTGGTCATAAAACATTTTTTTCCCAACCCACAGGAAAACCTGGCTTTCACTGTCTGTCTGCAGGCTGAGTATACATCTATAGATGAACAGGTACAATGGAAAAAACAGGTGGACATCGGGAAGCCCTTAATTGCTAAGCTGGACCTGCACAGGCCCATCAGGAGAAATAGCTGTCAGCAGACATGCCTCATGCCCCATAGCCCAGCCAGTAGCCCAAGCCTAAGCTCAGGAGCTGAGCAACTACTCTTCTACTGCCACCACCCACAGTCCAGCAGCAACCTACTTCATGTCTGTGAGCATATCCAGGGAGCCGCTGAGGTTTATAAAGACTCTTTGAAGAGTGATTATAACCACCAATATGACAATAATTCCTATTCACCTTATACGCAACTTCCTAGTGTACCAATTGAAACCACTGAAGACATTGAGGATATGCAGAATAGGTTCATAGACAGCTTACATTTATATAGCTAACCCTGAACTGTGTAGTCTAGGAAATAGTAAGTTTATGAAATAAACTGTTAACTTAAATTTTAGATTTTATAATATTAATAATTTTAAATATAATATAAATAGGAATATTTGGATTTAATACTGGTTTATATGATGTTTTTCCAATAAATAATACATGTGAATAATGCCACATGACACCATAACTTAAAATATCATTTTTTAAACTTGTATATTCTTAATAAATGAATAAGCAAATGAGTAAGGCTACTTTTATCTATATATTTACAATCTTTATAATATCTAATAAAAAGTATACCAAAAACAGAATTTTTGAAAATGATTCCAATGCTCTACACATAGACAAAGACTCTACAAATTACACAGCTGCAGTTATTCAGTTCCTAAACCTGCTGGGTTGGGGTATTGTAATCAATAACATTTGCAATTATGAGCAGTTGGGGTTTAAGGGCCTTGATCTTACAGTAGCAACTCTGTGGTATTGAAATCGAACCCCTGATCTTCCGATAGGTCCAACACTGTGCTTAAACATTACGCTTCCACCTCCAGAAACAAACAACACAATTTTCTACATGGTTGAGTAATGTACAAACTTCAGTCTTCAGAAATTAGACATAAATTTGCACTTATTTATTTATTTTTCCTTTTTCAGCCATAGGCTACGTGACATAAACTTGCTGCAGGATCATTTGATCCAAGCTGGTCTGTGACTGGCTGCCTCCATCCTCATAATTCATTCAAAACAAGCAGATCTCACTGCTGCAGAGTCACCATGGCTGCGCAAGGAAGGGGTGGGGTGTAAAAGAGGTAGTGTGTGTGTGTGTGTGTGTTTACAGAGGAGCAGTAGATTTGCAGGCCCTGCATCAGACAAATGTCTTGGTTTGGACAAACACGTGAGGACTGTAATTTGAATGCTATAAATTTGTTTCTTGTTTTTCTGTACTGGCAAGGTGGAAACACAGGTAGAGTATATTTTCTGATTATTTAAATGTATATTATTTATTCTGTTTTTATTAAGCCTGAGAAAAGAGCTTTCTGATGCTGTGACCTTCTAAATAAAGATTAGAAGTATATAAATAGATATAGCTCTGTTTCATTTTAAATTCAATTATATCATTTTGCACAATATTTTATATATAAAAACATAATCAACATGCTTGAATACTATTGTCATTTTGTTTTGTTTTATTCATTTTTTGATAAAGAGACCACTTTCTCTCCAGTGAGTGATGATGCTGTTACATCACGTAGGACTATAGTACATAAAGGTAAAGTGGATTCATATGTTTCAAAAGCCTATTTAATTCCAGCTTAGATTTTTTAGAATTTTACTATATAATATACAATATAATAATTATTTACAGAGTGACTTGAATCGCATAAAGATAATATCATATGTATATCATAATTAGTATAGTAAAATAGTTTAATTATATATCCATTCATCTTCTATACCTGCTTAATCCCTAGCAGAAGACGAGTGTCTTCTGGAGCCTATCCTAGCAAACATAGAGCTAGAGCAGAGATACACGCTGGACAGGTCAATAGCAGGGCCAATAGAACAATCATACACATTTATAATCACTCCTATGGGAAATTTAGAGTCACCAATCAACCGAAAGTTCATGTTTTTGGACTGTGGGGAAATACCAAAATACCCAGAAACCTATGCAAGCCCGGGAAAATATGCAAACTCGGCACAGAAAGCTCTTGCCCAGGAATCAAACGCGGGACCTTTTTGCTGTAAGGCGACCATGCCTTATCCCCTTATTACCTAACTCTAAATCACTGGTGTCTGCTGGAGCCTATTTCAGTTTGCCAGTCCTTTGCAGTCTATAGCTGAACAACCACACATGCACACTCATCCTCACTCCTATAAAGTTGAGTAAAGTCGAGTCAAATAGTCAAGTCAAATCTTTATTGTTTTGTATCTATTTGTGTTAATAAACTGCACTTGGGTTTAAACCTACTCGCCTCACTCCTCAATCTTTACACTATGTACAGTTGTTGCTTTCTAGATGTTTATTTTTCCCTTAATTCTCTTATATTCCAACATGCAGGTCAGAGTAACACCATCGTTCAAGAAGTCGAAATCGAGAAACCCCAAAGCATAGAGCTTCTGTGTAATCTGACTGACATTCCAAGTAAACCCTCCAACATCACAGGCTTCTGGAGGAAAGATGGCAAATATATTGAAAACTCACAGCAAACTATTTATAGGCAGAATGAACAGTATATCCTTAAAAAGATGTACGTGTGAATGAGATAATTTGGTGGCTTTTTGGGTGGTTTTATTAAATATATAATATTGATAATAAATGTAGGTATTGTTTTTGAGTAATGTTTCAGATGTTGGCTATAGAGGTTTAGAATATAAATGAAAAATATCTAGTACCTTCTTTAACTTTGTTTTTCAATGAACTACAGTATATTTAAGATCAATACATAATAGCACACTATTTTACTTGTTTTCAGCTTTAATATCCAGGCCGGTGATCTAGGGAATTACTCCTGTATATTTAGCTATTTGGAAAAGGAAGAACAAGCTACTTATGTTTTAAAAGGTATGTCATATTGAAGAAGGGACAGCACTAGCAATTTGGAGTCTAATAAAAGAATATATTACACCTATCCTACACTGTTACTACCAATAAAACAGACCTCTGTGGGGCCCAAAAAATTGCGCAGACATTTGAAATTGTCCTAAACAACACAGCCTGTATTAAAGAACTATCACTTTTTAACCAAACTTTTACTACTAATTTCCTTTTTTCTTACTATAACCTTATTAACAACTGTATTAAGTCAATCAATTAATTCATTTAATCACTGTTACTGTATGCCTAACCGCTCCGAATGTCTTGTAAACTTGATTTTTAACTGTTTTTGTTTTAAGCAGTGCCTGCAATTAAAGACAAGCGAGACCGGCCCATTGTGAGTTATGTTGGAGATACGGTTGTACTGGAGTGTGTCATCAAGCGTGCACCCAACAACTGGGAATGGTACAAATCCAATGGCACCGAAAAGGTAAAGTAGACGATCTATTTACAATGTGGCAGAAATAGGTTGTCCAAGATGGACTTTTAACTCTGCAGCTAAAAAAAAAGTTGAGTCGATTAGTTATTAAATTATATACAGACTGACAGACAGACGGTGTCAATGTAATGTACATAATTACATATATTAAAGATAAAAAATATATAATAATATAAAGGTATTGTGCAGAAAACAATGGTGTTGTGAAAAGCAATGTAGTCTGTATAATATTGATTTCTTGTGTTAGCAGTGTCCATGTGCATAGTTCTTATTGTTGTGTTCCTTAATTCCATGTTAAGTGCATTTAGACAAATAAATATAAAATAAAAGTATGATTTTTATACCTGTAAAGTATTTTCCAAAACTAATGTTTGTTTCCATTACCCAGGAGATTATCAATGCTACCGCACACCCTACGCACTACAAGATTTTCTTGGCCAATAATGTCACCAAATTGACCTTACTGAACATAACTGAGGAAGACTCTGGAAAATACACATGTAGCGCAGTTTTTGATATTAAACCCTCTAAGTCGCAATTGGATCTCAAAGTTATGTCATTCTCTGAGCCGCTTAAGCCTTTCCTGGCCATCGCTGCTGAAGTTGTCATCCTCGTTACTCTCATCCTCCTCTATGAGAGACACAATCAGAAGCAGAAGAGTCCTATTGAAACCACAGGTGGGCTAAAGAGAAACAGTGAGGGTGGGGATTCATTTACAAAGAATTTTTTGTCCAAGTGGGTTGTAATATTAAACACCGTCTTGTCTCAACTTTACAGAGAATGGACTGTACGAGCCTACATCGTGAGTATACTGTATATACTTATACATTACATTTTCTTCATTCGTCTCTTGAAGACAGCCAGTGACTCATACTAAACATACTCATACTGTTTTGTTCTGACTTTGATAGAAAGTTCATTTAAGGTATCAGAATGTCTGTACATGCCCAAAAAGGTATTTATACTCAGATTTAGGATGGGGGATAAAGACACACATTTTTAGTTGCTGCCAGAGCACCATCTAAAAAGTGTGTATGCGCTATCCTCCTATACTAACACATAGCATACAATTTATTTATTTATTCATTTTCTATACCCACTTATCCCCTAATTTGGGGTCACATGGTCTGCTGGAACCTTTGCCAGCTCCTTGAAGGATGAAAGACATAAGGGGTACACCCTGGACAGGTTGCCAGTCTATAACAGGGCCACACAGACACTTACTCCAATCGGCAATTTAGAATCAACGACAATCATGATTTTGGACTTAAGGAGGAAACCAGAGAACCTGAAGTAAACCCACGCAAGCACAAGGAGAACATGCAAACACTACACAGAAAGGCCTCTGCTGAGGACTCAAACCTAGGACCTTTTTGCTGTAAGACAATTGAGCTAAGCCACCATGCTGCCAAAAGCATTAATTATTTTGTTGTATTGTATGTGTAGGTGTTTGAGGCTAAGTGTGCATATGAGGTGGGTCTAATTATTAATCAAATGATAACACTTTGTTATAGAATGCAGGAAGAGAACACCATGGAGGATGAAGGGGCCACAACCAGACAAAGGAAAGTGGAGTACTAACACTGGCATTTCATTCAATAGTTAACATGTAGTCAAAAGGATTTATTCTTAGGAAGAATTTTGAGTGCTAGGTTTACAATAATGTATATATAGTGTTTATTTAAACCAAAAAGTCTTATATGGCATATGCAATACCCTAATTTACAGAAGCAATATTAAATTATATGAATTTATTAATTATGAATCAAGGCCAGCTCCAGGCATGGGCAGGGCTGACCTCACCCAAACATCTGTCTTGCCCACCCAATTTGGTAAAGACAACAGTGTACAAAACTTTTTATCTTCTCCTCAGATTAAGTCTAAGGTAGACTTTGTGTTGAGAAGTCTATAGAAGAGATCTAGAAAGCCACACAACGCAGAACCATACAGTTTCCCATTTTTAATTGGCTGAAGTTATGACTTAGTCTACACTCGTGAATAGAGGCAGCTTGCCGGTCTGTCAAGGAAAAGGGTTAAGGAGAAACTGCATACTTTTAGGAAGTCTTCCTAACCTCCCACCTGGGTTATTTATCTGCCCACCCATTTATGGTTGGCAAAAGCCTGATGTGTATAATAAATAGAACCAGAATCAGAGTGTTTGTCCAGTTTAAGGTTTGCTGTATTCTGATGTTTATTGTGTTTCATTGTGTTTCATCATGATTCCTAAACATTACAAGATGTGCAGTTAGTTAATCTATAATAAGCAATAAAATCTAAAGTGTGTAGAAAGTGTGTAATTATTTCAGTGATTGTGAAGAAATTATAAAGTATAATAAGCATTACAATATAAACTCAAAAATAACGTTCCTATATTTACACAACTATATGTCTTAGCATTAAGATTTCTCTTTGGTGTAACTGTGAGACCAAAAATCTGTCCAAAAACCTGCCAAAGGTTTGTGGTCTGGTGTCATGTGACACAAACGAATAATTAATATTCGTTTTACTAAGTTTACTTAAATTTTTGCCATTATTTTTGTTACAAACACATGGAAGTGTTCAGAAATGACAGCAACTCAGCCATAAAGTGGTAGGCCACGAAAACCGAGAGAAGGGGGGTCAGTGGATGCTGAGGCACGTTGTGCTAAGAGGTCATGAACGTTCTGTAGAGTCAATTGCTACAGAACTCCAAACTTCATGTGGCAGTCAGATTAACTCAGAAACAGTGCGCAGAGAGCTACATAGAATGGGTTTTCATGGCCGAGCTGCTGAATCCAAGCCATACGTCAAGTGTAATATGAACTTGACTGGCCTGCACGGAGTGGCCTACCCGATTCCACCGCTGGAATGAATTAGAGCGGAGACAGAGAGCCAGGTCTTCTCGTCCAACATCAAGGTGAGACCTCAAATTCGCTTCTGAAAGAATGGTCCAAAACTCCCATTTACACACTCCTAAACCCTGCAGACAGCCTTAACAGAAGAGTTAAAGCTGTTATAGCTGCAAAGGGTGGACTGACATCATATTGAACCCTATGGTTTAGGAATAGTATGTCACTTAAGTTTATACGGAGTCAAGGTGGGCGAGCGAATACTTTAGGCCATAAAGTGTATATATTGTTTGGAATAATTGTGATATAGTCAAAACACTGCACTGGTATTTAATTCATGTATTAAGCTGCACATTCTGAATTTGAAACAACATCATTTAACTAACACACACACACAGAGTGACATTTATTTTCCATCAAATTTCAAGCACTCAATTTAATTCATGGCTGATTCAGCAGAAACCTTACAAGAAGCTTAAACACATCATCATCCCAACCAACCACGTCTCCATCTGTGATTTTCTCATAAAGGCGCAGACTGTCTGTGCCCCAGCACAGGTTTTTACGTGGGTTGTCGGCTATTGATAATGAATTCAGTGCCAAGGTGTTAAGCTGATAGCAGAAGAAAGAGAAGTATTGGCCATCAGTTATTACAGCCTGCGACACAAACGGTCTGCTTAGGTCCTGTTCACTCCAGAAACCTATAAAGAAAAGCTAAATGAATCATCAAGCCTTAGACACACATTTTTTTGTCTTTGAAAGAAAATTTCTTAAATTTCAAATTCTGTAGATCGTTTTCTTTTCACAGATTCATTAGTTTTATCATATAACAGGAAAAAAACAGAGCAAGTTTAAAAGATAATTCCAAGACAAGTGTTTACTATAAATTCACGGAACTGCAGAACATTCTCAGAGGAAAATACTGACTAAGTGTTCTATATGGTTGATCTGGAGTGGGTCCCCCCCCCCAATAGGTTAAAAGAAGAATTGAGTTCTAATGATACTACAGCCCAAAAGGTTAGCTGAAAGTGTATGTTCATGAAGCGTATTCTATGTCCCCCATCAACCACAGTCACACTAGCCAATCGGTGTGGGCCTGTTAGGCCATGGATGCAGATGGGGACAGCTATTACACAGCCTTGTAATGCAGCAGGTGTTTGACTGGCTTTATGTTTAGATGAATCAAGTAACAAGTCATATAACCTCAAATTGAACCCAGTCTTACTTTTACAGTGATTGGGTTTATGGTGGTTTGTTGAACATTGAATTGCCCTAAACAATTTACTTAAGTTACATTTTGTCACATGGCCAAATCAAAAAGTTTTTCACAAGGACAAAAGTTTATAGGTTGATGAGTATCACAATCGCAAAAGCAAAATGATCATAATGTGGTTAAAAAAAAGAAGTGTTATTTAAAAAAAAAAACTCACCCTGGTACATAGCCTGAGCTCCTGTCCATGCAAATAGGCTTGCAATAGCGTTGGCCTTCAAAAACACCTCAATGTGTTGAGAGAGCCCCTTTTTCATCAGTTTGTCCCTGCGGAATCGATCAGGGACCATGTGGAACTGTGTGTGACCATAGCAGCAGGGGTCCTGCAGTTTAGCACCTATACAGAGTAAAAGACAGTTACTAAACAAGCTCAATGCCCATTCAAACACTTACAATTTTAATTTTTATGAGTAAGAAAGTAAATATTTATATATTTGATATATAATATCAGACTCCATTGAGGACTGAATATCAGATATTGACTATAGTAATTGTTATTTACTTAAAAATGCTGATTCATTACTTTTGATTTATTAAATAGATTATAACCAAGACAGATTAAACAATTTTTTATGCCACTGTCAAAATCTATCAAATACACTCAATTCACGCTGCTGTCAGTAATACGGCTTGCCAGGCAGCACGGTGGCAAAGTGGTTAGCACCGTCGCCTCACAGTAAGCTGGACCCTGGTTTGATTTCTGGGCAGGGGTCTTTCTATGTGGAGTTTTCACGTTCCCTCCGTGGGTGCGTGGGTTGACCCTGGGAACTCCAGTTTCCTCACACAATCCAAAAACATGCATGTTAATGAGTGAGAACGAGTTTTGACTTTATCAATAGGACAGAGAGAGATGAAATTGGGGAGACAGAGAGAGGTTGGACCAGAAAAAAACGGAATGGAACCTGGGTCACCGGAGTGGAACTGAGCATGTGGGTGCAACCCTACTTTAGCTTTTTCCATGACATTTTAAATAATTTGAGATGCACCTATATGTAAAATTCATGTGAACTTAAAAGTCATACACACCTGTAAAGATATTATTGTCATACTGCCTCTGGAACAGAGGGAGGCAATAGGGCTCAAACTGGATTACTGGCACCTCAGCAGCTACGTCAATCTCAAGTGGTACAAACTGTAGAAAGACATCAGCAGTGTATCATCAATGTAGAATTGTGTGTGTATACATATTAAAATAATTCATACCTCAGGTAGCTGCTGCCTGATACGTATCTGACTGTGAGGTCTGTCATCAATCTGGAACCTGCGAGGCTCTATTCTTCCACGCCGGTGTCCTCTTGGAATAGTCCTTTCTCCATTTAACCAGTAAAAGTTGACATGAGGAGATACATCTGTAACGTAGACCAACCAAATTATTTCATTATGGATGGATGAAATGTATAAGAACATCCCGCTGATTAGGAGACTTACCCAAACTAGACATCTGAAGCACAGAATTTCTGCTGGCCAACGAGGTTACCAGTCCAGAAACAGTGTTCATTAAAAAGGGAGTAACAAACTGGTTTTGCTCCTTCTGGATGTACGTCCTGCCTTTCTTCATGTACCAGTGTTCCTGTAGAAGAGCATTACGCACCGTGGAGCGCAGCTCAGAAACCGCAGCGTCCTCCAGGTCAGCACGGCTTAACGTCTCCGGAAGCCCTGGGAGATACGCCGTTTTAGTGAAATGTTGGTACCATTTATCCGCTCCTATAGCCGAAGTCTGGGGACAGACTACATATTTCATACGCTGGACGCGGGTGAGAGCGCTGATCCTCTCCTGTGGTTCGACTGTTCGCATTCGGTCAAGAAACTCGAGTAAAATTCGTCTCTTGGCTGATTTACTTTTAGCTGTCCGAGACGGTAGAATCGGTGGATATAACGGGTTCGTGTCTGCAATTTTAACCTGGACATTTCTGGAGCAGATCAAACGAGACGTAGAACTTGATAAAAATAACTGCAAGGGCGATCGACAGCAGATCGCCATGTTTTTTTTTAACCCATGCAGAGTTGTGGTTCTTCTTCGTAGTTAATGTTGTTCGGCAACTCTTGTATCGGGTGTTCTTTCGCCACCACCTGGACTGGCGTGTTTAAGCGCTTTAATATAAAGCATAATAATAATAATAATAATAATAATAATAATAATAATAATAATAATAATAA
>JAOTQW010000021.1:5288401-5299700 GCA_026260075.1 Sisor rabdophorus
GTGACCCCGAGTTCGGGAATAAGCGGGTATAGATGTTGAATGAATGTTACTTGTCTCCCCACTAGATGGTGCCTCCTTCCCATGTATGTTATCTCTCAGCATCTGTCAGGTGAGTAGAGTTCTCTTTATTATTTTTAGGCATTTTTGGCTTTATTGTTAAGACAGAAGGAGACAGATGACCCGAGAACACAGTAATTGAACCCGAGTTGTCGGAGCACAACAACTTGGGCACATCTCCCCACTACACTGCTGTGTCAGCCTAATGTAGAATTTCTAAAATATTTAAAATGTCACAAAGGGAAAGAAAATAAAAAATACAAAAATATTTCTAAACATTAAACACATTTATTCATTTCGTTATATAAGTCGTCAACATATCAAAAGCAAAATAAGGGTACAAATAGTGTAGTTTGAATTGGTAATCAAAATGAAATGAACCGACACAATAAAACATGACGTCAGTGACCAGACAAATAATACAATACAATACATTACAATACAGATTGCCATAAATACACATTACGATTATTGCTTTTTTGTTTATAATAGTTAAACATGATCCGACCTTTCACTTTATAAAAAAAAATAAGAATGGCAAAATACTGGATGATGTAAATGAAGAAAAACCTATAAAAGGTGCAGTCTTCAGTATCGAAAAGTGCTTTTTTGACCTAATAATTATTTTATTAAACTATCCACACTGGCCAAAAAAAGATTTCTGTTACAATTTTTTTTCATCTCGGTAACTACTGTAACTCTTTCCAAAACAACTGTTCATTCTTAAAACACTAAAATCTAGTTATACTTTTAACAGTGATGATAAAAAGCTGTCAGTGTTTGCATTTTTAAGTTGCAGTTTATTTACGGCACTCGGAGGGCTTACAAAATGCATCTTTAAAAATAAAAAACTTTTTTTTCTAATTTAAGAACAGTTACTAAGCTTAAAGTTGTCAAGCTGCCCTTGCAATTCTGCCTGATAGCATGTCTTATAAATGAATTCCACTAAGAGAACCAACAGAATGTGTCTCTTTGCTTGGTCATGCATAGCAACAAACTAACTCGGATGCAAACCCAGAATATTCCAGTGCTTTGCTCAGTACTCAATCGCATTGAAGTCCTCGGAGGAACCTGAGTAGGAAAAGTTGTCACTGAGATCTATAAACAAAGGAAAAAATGAAAAACTTAAGTGTAAATAAACAAATAATTTTATTGCTACAAGTCTAATATAATTAAGCTTTTTGCCCTCCTGGCCTCTGGGAGGCGCATTTACATGTTATTATTTATATTGGTCAAACCAAGTTGTTCTTACCTAAATAATCATTCTGTTACCGATAAACCTCTGGTTAGATGCTAACTGCAATTCATTCCTTTGCACCTTAACTTGTGCAATAACAATAAAGTTTATTATAATATAAAATTAATCAGAACACTGTAAGACGCCTGTACCTCTGTTGGGTTAACCGTACACAGTACAAAGGGACTGTTCCTAATCTCAGCTTGTTAGCTGTATAAAAGACACCCGTCCACAGATGCAGTTAATCAGGTCCGGAGGTAAAGATTGTAGTTCTACAACAGGCTGAAATGGGCTACAAGTCTTTTACCAAGCAGCTTGGTGAGAAAGTGGCAAAAGTTGGTGCAATTATTCACAAATGGAAAAAAACACAATTACTGTCTCCCTTAGTCTGGGAGCTGTTTCAGTGATCTTAAGAACGCTAAGGAATCAGCACAGAACTTCACTGGAGAATCTTGTCAATGATCACAAGGCGGCTGACACCATAATCACCAAACCAACTATAAAAAAATTAACTGATCTCTGTAACAAGGGTTCTGCCTGGTCTGTTTTTTTTTCTTAAAATAATTTGCACTTATTAAAACGCTGATTTATTTATTATTTTTGCATTTCTTTCTCGTTTCTTACTGTTAAACCTGCTTTACAATTAAAATTATACGTTGATTATTTATTATACATTATTTATAAACCAGGGATCAAATCATTTGTTACTAGATTCATTACTTCTCTACTATAATATAATTCCTCTGGATGTTAAGACAACCAAGGCTAAGACAACCAGGTCTATTTTGGAGAACTATCACAGGCTGATATTCAGTTTATATTTCTGTTACACAATACAAATTTCTGAGGGCTGTGCTGGCAGTCTGTGCCGTTCAATATTTCTTATTTAAAATCTGTCAGGTCAGAAAAAAATCTAGTCTTAAATAGGGATTATATCACTATTATGTGCAGTCCATGACCCAGATAACTGGAGCTGAAGCTAGTGCATATTATAAGGAAACAATTTTTTTTTGTATATAATTTCCGCCATCTTTATTAGTTTTTGGGAAAAACTGAATATGGAGGTTTCAAAGCAACTTTATATCTAGGGTGAATATTTATGTAATTTATAATAGGGGATGAAAAATGCCAGTATACAAAGCTTCTACTGTCAATCCTCATAGCTTATGGACAGAATTCACTGATCTCAAAGTTACGGAAGGACCGATTTGAGATGGTTGTATCTAAAAATCGGTTATTTTATATAAATATGAAACAGGTCTGGCATTTGAAACATATTTGGAAATGTGATTTATTGCAGTGAGCGATAGATAAATACATGTAAGATGTGTCATTATTTGGCTCATCTTGCATGTATTTATATCTTTCTTGCTGCAATATATCATGTTTCCAAATACTGTAGCAAGACTATTGCAGGTTTTATGGCTAATATGGCCAAACATTTGTGGACACCCTACAAGCACACCCAAATAGGGAAGAGCACAGCTGTCCAGAATGTATTTGTTTGTTGTAGCATTTACGTAATTGGAAGAACGCAGAGCCCTCAGACTCCACTGTACTGAACACCTTTGGGATGAACTGGAACACCAGATGCACCCTAGACCTCCTGATCCAACGACAGTATTTGATCTCACTAATACTATTGAAGCTGATCCCACTGTCATGGCCAACTTAGTGGAAAGCATTTGTGGAGGTTATAATAGGAGTGAAAGTAAGAATAAATCTGGATTTATAAACAGAACAGAATTTTGTCTATCTATTATTTCTGATTGATTGTTTGTTTATCTATTTATTGATTGATTGTCTGTTTATCGGTCTGTATCTCTATGTCTGTCTGCCAATGCCTATAATATTATATATTATTTATACATGGCTGTTTTTCAGTTGTATAGTCACAGTTATGGTTTATTTGCATTTAATCAGATGGCTAGAATGTAAGTAAAGTGTCTGTGTATTTATTTAGACATATTAAGTAATACAAACACCTAATTTTTGTTTGACTGGTGATGTACGACAATAGTTTAACAATAGCCTTGAGGAGATACTTTGGCAGAGGTCCTTTTAGCATTTATGAACATAACAGTCAGATATTTTTTATTGACTATTTTTCGGCTTTCTATTTGTCTGTCTGTCCCTTATTCATTCTTTCTTTCTGTCTGTCTGTCAGTATATCTATAGATTGTCTGTCTGCCTATCTCGATTGTTGGACTGTCTATCTATCTGTCTATCTATCATCTATACCCTGTTTTACCTTCCAGGGAAATGTTATATAATGCAAATAATTGTGGCTGCACTGAAACAGATTAAAAAATGTATAAACATATTATAAATACTCTGTACAAAATGTGACTAAAACTAAAACTTCTGTGAACGTTTTTCCTATGTGAATCTTTTCTGTGGTCTGCATACATTTACTCACTCTCTGTTTGGTCTAGACTTAGACTTAAACGTGGCTCCAACTAGGCTGAGACAGTTATACACACCTTCGCATGGTCCTGTTTGGAAAGCAATGTCATCAATTGCAATGTCGCTTCTTAATGACGGGCCTCTGATGGCTTCAAATATAATCTAAAAAAAGACAGAGACACACACAGACCAACACAGTTAAAAATAATCTTCCAAAATGCCTTTTAAGGTCTATCTAGTTTTTGTTTTAGCCCTAATTAACTAAAATAAACTATCTACACCATAAAAAAATCTTGGTAAGCGGTAGCTTAGTAGTTAAGGTGTTGCCAAAGCAAGGCTGCTATGAGACAATGCTATACAAAGTGCCATACAAATAAAAATAAATTGAATTAAATCATTAAAAGGCAGCACGGTGGCTTAGTGGTTATCAATGTTGCCATACAGCAAGAAGGTCTCAGGTTTAAATTCCAGACTTTCTGTGTGAAGTTTGCATGTTTTCTCTATGCTTGCGTGGTTTTACTTCCGGTTCTCCGGTTTCCTTTCACATTTCAAAACTATGTATGTATGTTAGGTTCATTGGTGATTCTAAATTGGAACCCATAGGAGTGAGTATGTGTGTGTGATGGACCTGTGGCCTGTCCAGGTTGTACCTCTCCCGCCTTTTGCTCCTTCAGAGAGCTGGGATAGACTCCAGCAGACCACGTAAAGGTGAATGAAAAAAATAATTAATTAAATAATTAGATTAAGCGCACAACAAAAAGGTCCTGGTAAATACCGGGCAGAGGGTCTTTTTGTGCAGGGTTTGCCTGTTCTCCCTGCGCTTGCGTGGGTTTCCTCCGGTTTTCTCCCACAGTCCAAGAACATGTACAATAGGTTGATTGGTGACTAAATTGCCCACGGGAGTGAATGTGTGTGTGTGTGGTTGTTTGGCTATATTTGGCCATGCAATGGACTGGCGACCTGTCCAGTGTGCACTGGGTTAGGGTCCAGCAGACCCTTGTTTACCCAAATTAGGGATGTAGCGGGCATACAAGATTAATGAATGGATTATATTAAATCCACAAATCATCTGTTATTTGCTAATTATACTTATTCTACTGGGAAAAATATAAACATAAAACAGGGTTTCACTGGTTTTTACAAAATAGCTTTCTTACTCTTTTCCTTTATCACAGCTGACTACATCAAACGTACCCATCACATCACTTTATGTTCATACTTAATGAAAGAGTCCAGGAAGCCATTATGTACCTTTTTTTTCCCCCATAATGTCTAATGTGATCAGTGGAGCATCGGAAAGATTTATTATAACACCCAACTCGCCGTGAAAGAGTCCAAAACATTTATTTCTTCTTACTATTCTAACCACTTTGATGTCTCATGTGATCACTAGACCAATACTCTCTGGATCAGTAGACAGTGTGTGTGTTGGATTTTTTTATTTGTGTGTCTAGAAGTGTGTGTGTGTATGGGTCTATGCTCTTACATTGTGCTTGGTAAAGCAATCGTACTCCACAGTAGCCTTCATCCAGGAAATACTCTGCTCTCCTATTCGGCTCCAGAGTAGCGTCTCTTTACCTTTGCCTTTCTGTTGCAGCAGGATACTGAGACTGCCTGTTCCCGTACCATACATGTGGTAGTAAAAGGTTAGACACTGTGTCCTGAATGAACCCCGTAGGTCAGGCGTTACCAACCGTGCTGAGTGACCCGGCAACATGTTGGACGCCTCAATATACATGTAGTACCCTGAAAGACACGGTAACGTCACAGTGATGATAGGCTCAATTACCTGGTATAATAAGAACTAGAACTAGTTTTAGATAAAGATTATTTTGTTTAGATGATACTTATTAAAAAATGATTATTAATGTCCTTATCCAAAGCGACTTTTATTTTGTACAACTGAGCATTTAGAGGTTTAGAGCCCAGCAGTGGCAGTTCAGTGCTTTAGCAGGCCAACATCTTACCCACTCAGTCACCAGTTTTAATGACACACACATAATCAATATGTGAGAGCTAAAACAATATAAAACGCTGAATTAAATTTTACTTAAACAAGCTTAAGGCAGCTGTATTGACTTACCTACCCCTAAGGTATGGTCCCCTTTGGGCCCAGTGTAGGAGGTGGGGGTCGGTCCCCTCATCCGTATCCAGTGTGCTTTCTTTAATTTTTTTTCCTGAGTATATCCACAGTCTCCTGACTCAAAGTAACAGTGTCCCGGTGGTGGTCGCAAAGGTCCTAAAAGCATAGCAGGGACGTGGTTACTAAGAGATTTAAGTAAATAAATTATCTAAATAACTAAATAAATTGTAATTTATTATTTAATTACTTATAATATTAGAAGACAATTTTATACTTTTTTTGATGTGGCGAGCAAAAAGACTTGAGTTTCTGAATTTCTGGATTTAACTAAGGTAGTACTTACTAGCATATATTTTATACATAGATTTTTTTAAAAACTTGTTATGTGACTGGTAGTTGGTACCCATGCATTTAAAGGTATGGTGAATATAGTTTAATGCACCATATCATTATTCCTGGACTTATGCCGCTATAGAATTATCAAATACAAAGTATTATTTTTGCAGCACAGTTTAAACACTTAAACAAAAAGATTTCTTATAGTAATGATCAGAACTACAGCCACAAATACAGCATAGGCTTAAAAGTTTGGCCTTTTCTCTATTTTCACTCGAGCAATTTTGTCTGTATTGTCTATTTCTGTCCAGTCAAAAAGCCACTTTCCTTTTAATGTCTACGTTGACAAAAGCAGATGTTTTCTGTAACTATGGAAAGAAATAGATGATAAACAGCACTCGGCTTTAAACCACATTCATTTCAGCTGAGAAAAAAACAGCTGCATTAATGTAGTTACATTTTATCTTGTGTGAATAAAAAAGACGTAATAAAATTTAGCTAAATTATCTAAAATTTTGTTTAAAAGCTCTATTATAACATATAAATACAGTTCAACATTAGAAATGTGATTCTGACCTGCCGTGATGCTACAGTCCCCGAGAGTGACCTTAATATCATCCAGAGCTACAAGCCCACAGTCCCAGAAACTTCTGCAGATACTGACAAACACAATCTAAAATAAAGTGTAGTACAAGAATGCAATGAATTGGATTTCTACCAAGGGATACACAACAAGGAGATATTACATATACAGACATCTTGCCATAAGAACATTACAATGTGGGCAGTAAGTAAACTTGGAAAACATTTAAAATCTCACTGGTACTGAGAGGCCCAAACACTGTTCCAGCATTATAATACCCCTGAGCTCCAGGAAATTATGGTGTGTTTGAGTTTGAGTGGAAGAAATTGAGTGTTGTGCATAGATGCATGGATATACAAACACTAACTACACTGTAGATAATCTCACTCAACATCAGTGTCTGATCTGATTGGAATTATAGTGGCTAAATAAGCGAATACACTCCAGTGGAAAACATTTCTAGAAGCGTGAAAGATTAGTGCAGCAAAAATTTGATAAAATCTAATGTAAACAGAATGTTCACGAAAAAAATTGTCTGTATAGGATATATATAGGCTGTATAATTTGTATAAAAGGGTGGTTCAGGATTGCTAAAAGACTAAAGAAACATTATTAGCATAATGGTATAAAACTGTACATTTCTTTTCTGTTACCACCCACAGCCACGTATACCAACGATGGAAATAAGCACAGTTCGAATAGCTAAATATGGGAAAGAGCTTAGACTGATTTATATTGTATTTCTATAGGTGGCACATGAGTGTTATGGTGATGGCAAGACTAAGAGGAGCAAGGATTGATAGTAACAATCCTCTTTTATTCCCTCCTTGGCCATGTGACTAAAAAAAAACTGACCAATCAGCTTCACCCACTTTAAAAAATTAGTAAAACTGACTCCCAATGCATACCGATGTTGTCCATTTATCCTTTTATCAATTCATCTATTGTCTATGCCCACTTATTCCTCATCAGGGTCACAAGGATGAAGTCTATCCCAACTATCATTAGGTAAAAGACAGGTTTCACCCCAAACAGATCACAAGTCTATCACAGGGCCACATACAGACAAACAACACCACACACACACTTAGTCCTGAATGGGCAAGTTAGTATCACTAATCAATTTAGCGGGCAGTGCTAGTGGCATAGTGGTTAGCACGGTCGCCTCACAGCAACAAGATCCCAGGTTTGATTTCCGGGCAAGGGGTCTTTCTGTGCAGAGTTTGCATGATTGTGTGGGTTTCCTCCGGTTTCCTTCCACAGTCCAAAACATGTACATGTACGTGGTTTTACCCCTTCAGAGAGCTGAGATATGCTACATAAGATTCCCATGATCCCAAATTAGAGAATAAGCAGGTATAGAGGATAAATAGATGAATGAAAAATTACAGTAATTGTTATACCTGGTTTTATCCAAACCTTTAGCTTTACTCTCAAGTTATCCTCTGTAAACTCACAAGTATCATTTCAAATCCTAAGGCTTACACCAACAATCCTTGAAATTCATTTAATTTCCAGTATTTGGTAGACGTCCTTATCCAGGATGAACTACATTTATTTTTTTTATACTTCTGAGCAATTGGAGTCTAAGGGTCCTGCTAAATGGGCTAAAACTTGGTGGTGCTGGCCAGTCATCCAGGTATCACCCTACCACTGAGCCACCACTTCCTGCAACTAAAAACTTCAACATGACTTATTGTCTAATAGCAAATCAGCAGTGTTTATTCCGTAAGCGATATTTTCACAACTTCATTTTTCATCACGCAGTTAGACAAACAGCAGCTTAGATTAAAAAAAGTTTCCTTAGATCAATCAATGCTAATTTTCCTTTAAATTCCTAGCCAGTGAAGTACTTAGTAGGCTTAAAGGTTTTAGCTTTCAGAGATTTTTCAATGATTTAAAAGTGATAATCTAAAACTAATTAAACTCGAATTAATTAAAGATAAAAAAGATGTTAAAACTGTTTCCAGTATTTTTTTTGAAATAATTTTTTTTAAATGCTATTTTTTCTTTACCTTAGTTGCCATCGGTTGTTGATATGTAACATCCACCTCTGTCCACACATCCCTGGAGCTTTCAGACACTGTCCAGATCTTAGCCTGAGCTATGTTGTGTTCATCGTAGAGATACAGAGCCAGGGTGTTGTCAATCTTTCTTAAACCGTGCAAGGCGTAATGGAACCTTAGACAATATTTGTGATTTCCTGGCAAAAAGGGCCCATGCAGGCGGCTGACATAACCCATGCGGGATTTGAAGCGAGTGTTGGCAAGGAGGAACCAGCCTGGAGCACAAGGTTACAAAATGAAGAGTTCACATTAGTAACAATACCTGCATTTGTATCTGTGTAAAAATTTTTCATGGAGAAACAAAAGTTGGTGGTCACTATGTATTTTTTAACATCTTATTCCAGATTTGATGAATCTCCACTCTTCTAGTAAGACTTTCCACTCTAATGTGAATCTGTTAGATATCTCTTCATTCAGCTTCAACAGTATTAGTGAGATCAAAAACTAATGTCAGGTCTGGGGTTCATATAAGTTTATAACAAAGGTGTTCAGTGGTGTTAAGATCAGGACTTCATGCAACACACTGGTGTTTTTTAATAATCACACAGCATGTGATAATTTAGCTCAGGGGCTTTGTGCCCAGAGTCATTGTCATGCTGAAACAGTGTTGGAGTCTCTTAGTTCCAGTGAAGAAATAATGTAATGCTACAACATACAAAAACATTTTAGACAACCGTGTGCTTCCAGATTTGTAGCAATAATTTGGGGAGGGACCACATATGAATCTGATGGAAAGGTGACCACAAACCTTTGACAATATAGTGTCAACTAAATTGCCCATAGGAGTGAGTGTGTGCGGTTGTTCGTCTATGTCTATACAACCTGTCCAGTGTGTACCCGGATCCAGAAGACCCCATTACCCTTAGTTAGGGAATAAGCACGTGAACAAATAAATAAATGCAAAGCAAAAACTAGATGGATAAAACCACTTTAAATGAAACGCTTCATATTTTAATCATAATCTAATAAATAGCTAATATTTTTATTGCACACAGAAATATATTAAGATCAGTACAACAGAAGATATTAGATCCTTTACATTTAATTTAAAAGTAAAACTCTTGAGAATCAATCAAGTAAAGAAAATTATAAAAATTCTAAAAATAAAACTGTAAATAATCTACCCTTCATTCATTCATCTTCTAGGCAAACAACCACACACACTCACATTTACTCCTATGGGCAATTTTAGAATTATTTATCAACCTAATAATTTTTTTGGACTGTGGGAGAAAACCCACATAAGCGCTGCTAACCACTTAGCCACTGTGACACCCCTTTTTTAAGAAAAGCTTCCAAACAGGTCTGCTATATATACTGAACTCACACGAAAGGCATTTGCATTAAATATGGTATCAATTTCTGGAGTCATCCAGGGTTGGTGATATAAAAAATGTGGAAAAATAGAAATATAGTACTGTAAATATTTTCACATGCAAAAGTACATTTGCTATAAGCAACAGCAGTGTGCTAACAGTGTATAAAAAAGCATTAAAAACCTACCAGAAGTGTCACTTGGTGAACTCAACACTGTGATAAGGATGTAACTGACATTTAAAAATCATAGTTACTATAGATGTTTAATTTTTCATATTAAAATTGTTTTCCTTTAAATCTGGTACTACGTTGTTGCGTCAGCTTAAAATAGCCAGGTAAATATATCTTCCTGTATGAAAACATTTCCAAGATTTACTGTTTATCTGCGTGTAAGTAAGTAATTTTATTTATGAAAAATACAAGGGGACAGCTGGACTTTTGGTGGTATTAAAGAACCTCTCACCACATACCCTCCCCGGTAGTGTGGTCTCCAATCCTGTAGACATTCGGTTTCACAGACATTCTGTTCCACACTGTGCCTCCAAATTGTTCCTGATAGTACCTACACAGATTCTCCTCAAAGTCACAGTTAGCTACAGAAGGGTCAAAGGTGGGCTCTGGGGGAGAGGGGGTTATGAAAGAATCAACATTAGTCATCAGAAAAAGAAACATGTTTTGGATTTAAAAGTCATTAGATGAGAGAAATGCTGAGCACAAGGATATTTTCTTGTGTGGAAATGTTTTATAGTTTCTGTATGTGTGGGAGAGAAAGAGCAGTAGACTAAAACACTGTCCTATACAGAATGGCTCAAACCTCAGCAGTTATTATTGTTTATTTACTATTTTATTTATTTGTTTTAAATACATTTGTTTGTCTTTTTAAAAAACCAAATCATAAATATAAGAAATTTAAAAAACTATAGTGGCCCAGTGGTGCACAAGACATTTAAAAAGCAAACATAAGCTCAAAAAAGAATGTAAACAAAGCAGTTACACATTTTTTTCCACAAAGGAAAAAAAAAGAAAGAAAACAAACTGTAACACAACCAAATCTATCCGAAACATAACAGAAACGAGCCGTAATACAACCAAATCTACACGATACACAAAGGAAACAAGCCATAACACAACAAAATCTATCCGAAACACAAAGGAAACAAGCCGTAATACAACCAAATCTACACGATACACAAAGGAAACAAGCCATAACACAA
>JAOTQW010000021.1:5304399-5319274 GCA_026260075.1 Sisor rabdophorus
TATATATATATATAAAAATAAAAAAATTCCTAATGTCAGGTAAAAAGGTCTGGGGTGAAGTTGCCATTCCAGTTGATCCCGAAGGTGTTCAGTGGTGTTAAGATCAGGACGGTGTTAAACACTGGTGTTTTATTCATAACACGGCTTGTGATAATGGAGCTTAGGGCCTTTGTGCTCAGGGTCATTGTCCGTGTATATCCAGATTTGTAGAAACAGTTTAGGAAAAAACCACATGTGGATCTGATGGTTAGGTGACCACATACATTTGGCCATATAGTGTATGTTAAAATAAGAAATCTTTCACTTTTTATTCGAATTTAATATATCGCAGGATACGACAGAGATGGTCGTATAGGATGTTCTTCTAGATCTCCAAATATTCTTGCATAAATACTAATGATACCCTCTCCAAATAATTAAGAGCGGGTATTCTTAGCATTTATGCCTAATTATTTTGTTTTCTATTTACACCATCGCGTTGCTAGACCAAACGAGTTTGCGCATGCGCGGTATGTGCCCAGTTTCCCGGATGAGGTTGAGTCACTCGGACTGACGTCACTGGCTCTGTGAAAATGGCCGAGTCGGAGGAGGAGGTGGATGTCTTGGTCCAGAGAGTTGTCAAAGATATCACTAACGCTTTTAAAAGAAACCCGGGCATGTATGTATCCTTAGTTAAAATTTTAATTCATCGCCGCCCCCCCACATGCTTTTTAAGTTTTACTTTCACGCCGGCGAATAGACGGTCGGTTTGTGGTAACCGTTGGAACTAGTTTTTAAAGCTAGCTAGCTCGTAGCTGTAGCGGTTTCCGGTGGACAGGTGTTTTTAATAACCTAGCCGTACAAAATGAGGGTGTACCTACTCTCGTAGGTATTCCGTATTTAACTGTAAAAACAAGGGTTTTTTCCCTATTATAGAAACATTTTGGGTTGTTTTACCAACTTGTACTCCAGACTGGACGGTTTAAAGGGTCCTCAGATGTTCTTGTCTGTTGCAGCGGTTTCTCTTTGTCGCATCACTCAAATCCCGTCTTATGAACGAATATGTTTTAATTTGATACTTTTTTCTGAAGGGTTAATTACTGACT
Source organism: Sisor rabdophorus (assembly GCA_026260075.1). Classification (NCBI taxonomy): domain Eukaryota; kingdom Metazoa; phylum Chordata; class Actinopteri; order Siluriformes; family Sisoridae; genus Sisor; species Sisor rabdophorus. Next base: position 5,305,485 of record JAOTQW010000021.1, read on the forward strand.
AAAGTTATTAGACAACCCAAATTTATGATGCTAGCTAATCCACATCTCATTGGTCCAGTCCCGGTGCTGGAGGGTTGGTGCCCTGCAGAGTTTAAACCCACCATGATCAAGAGCTTGCTAGGTATACCTGAAATTTACAGGTAAGTGTGCTGAGCCAGGTTGGAGATAAACTTTGCAGGACACCAGCCCTCCAGGATCAGGATTGTCTACCCCCTCATACATGGTTAAAAAACATGGTAAAAAAAACATAATGTCATGAAATGTTATAGGGTATATTAAGGCTACTGTTACACTGTATAAACTGACCCACAACCATGTAAACATCATTAAAACCACATGGATTCTAATTATTTTTTAGCTCAGTTTCTGGATTTATTCATATGTTGTCATAAATCTGATAAGAATTGTATATGTTTATTGGCATCATATTAATTGATGTCGGTTTTAAATGCGATGTAAGCAGGTCTTCATTTAAAACAAATCTTGCTGACACTGTCAGATGTAATAAATTGTTTTTAAACAGGAGGATAAGATATTTTATTGAAAGACATACATATGTGAATGGTTATGCAGACTTTTGTCCATGTTTGGTGTTTGTTGTATACTTTTTCCCTCTTTCTTTTGATTATAGAGATGAGATCGGGCTTATACCGTGTCCTGAGGCTCGGTACAACAGAAGCCCCATCGTCTTAGTGGGGAATAAGCTTGGGGTGGAAAGCTGGTGTGTGAAGTTTCTACTCCCCTACGTGCACAACAAGCTTCTGCTCTCTCGACAGCGTAAACAGTGGCTGGACTGTGAGGGTAAGGCCCTTTCTGATTTGTTTATAAAACTGACGTATATTAATTCCAGTTTCATTGATGATCAGAACAGGAAAATCTCTCTCTCTCTCTCCCTACCTTCCCACCTCCCCCCACACGCAGCCCTAGTCGACATCACATGCACAGTACTGTTACTAAATCCGGACTTTACCACTGCATGGAATGTCAGGTAGGGAATCTTTCACTGCTACACACCATTGCAGAACATTTAGTTTCAAATATTTAAATTGTATGTAAATATGTTTAGAATGAAACTGTGTGTGAATTGTACATGGTCATTTAAAAAATGTCAAATTGATGTAAGGTAACTTATGCTATGTTGATAATTATATTAAGTTAGCTTAAGTTAATAATTAAGTTAATAGTGGCGTGACAAGTGCATCGCTACATGTAGGAGTGAGTGTGTGTGCTCGTTTGTTTGTGTGGCCCTGTAATGGACTGGAGACCTGTCCAGGGTATAATACCGCCTTTGGCCTTATGTGCACTGCCAAAACAATGAAATCTTCAACCAACACAACACCAGACAACACTTACAAAATACAGACGAATCATAAATAAGTTACCCGGTCATGCAACTACAATGAGCGGAAATTGTCGGTAGCTGGTTAAGTGATCATCCATGCCTTTTGGCGTTTTGGCGGATATTTGACAGGCGGTGGTCATCTTAAAGTCAAAGTCATATAGTAAAGTAAACAATTCTAACACTAAAATCGAGAGGTGTTGCAGCGAATGTTTAGTGTTGCTGTTCTGTCCAATCGATTAATCAAACATTAACAATCATTTGGGCAAAAACCAAACACTTATCATTTAGATTCTTGGTACTGAGGTCATTTACCCATCCACTGACAAAAGTTGTAGGCATTCAAGCTTTTGTTTGCTTGCATCTGCTGGGAAGAGGTGGCCTAGTATTTAAAGTGTTGGACTAATACCAGAACGCCCGGGGTTCGATCACCAGCACCACCAAGCCACCACTGTGGACTTCTGAGCAAGGCCCTTAACCCCAAATTGCCCTGTTGTAAGTCGCCTGGATAAGGGTGTCTGCCAAATGCTGTAAATGTAAAAGCATCTGTCCCTCAGAGTATAAGGATGTCTGGAGCTAGTTGCTAGTTTCATGGTGGCAGGCAAATATTTTAGATGTGATAATTTTTTAAACTTTTCTTTATTTTCCTTGTAGCATCATGCATATTTGCATATTTTTAAAACATTTTATTTATTTAAATCTATATGAATATTTATTTTTATATTTGCCCCAGATGTCTTGAATTATCTAAATCATGTGTTGCAAACAACTTATTGCCTTACCATTTATAAAGTCTATTAACCTGCACTGTGATATAAATATCAATTACAGCAGACACTTTCCTCATGCATGGCTAAAAATCTGACAGCCAAACACCATAATTCATGGGGCTTTTAAATGATTATATTGAATAGTCCATTAGGTGGTGCTGTAGTCATTACTTAATTTTAAATGTATTTAAAAACCGCCCTCTTTTCCATTTGCAGGAAGGAGCTGATTCAGTGTGAAGTGTTGAATCCAGAGAAGGACCTATACTTAGGAAGATTAGCACTGACCAAGTATCCAAAAAGCCCAGAGACATGGATACACAGGTCAGACTGCTGTAAATTTCTCATGTTCATATGGAGTGAAAGTTCAGTTGCAGAATTACGCTTTGTAATATTTCTGCTAAAATGGTTACAGTTTTAACCTGGATACCGTAATAGCTTTTTCTGTCCCTCTGCCTTCCCCTTTTCCCTGTCTACATCTGAGCCAGGACATATAAGCAAATCCTTAAAATATGGAAATATGAATACTAATTTGCCAGGTCCCATTATTCACACTTGCACCCTTGTTGCCTGCATTTACGACGAATGTTTCGTTACCCAATCCGTTTTTTTTTCCTCCAGTGTGGTACAGATGGCATATTTTAGACAATCGTGTAAACACACATTTTTAGTTTTGACTAAGACCTCATTTATATGTGGGTTGGGAGCCTGATATAAATCGGACACAAGTGTTGATGAATGTCATGTAAGCAGATGGATCAGATTTTTACCAATCAATGCCAGTCAAACATCATTAAATAAGCAACAATGGCAACATGACTTGAACTTAGGTGGACACCAACAGCAAAATATAACTTGACACACCTGTATTTGTTAATTTTTTATAAATGTTGTAAAAAATTTAAAAAAAATGTTTAAAACATTATTTCATTAAAATTCTGTTTCATCTCTAAACAAATAAAAACATATAATTAGCCATCAAAAGACCTTCAGTGTAAAACTGCTTCTGATTTGCAAGTTCCCGCTTGGTTTTTGAAGCAGATGGGTCTTATGCAATTCCCCAACCATCCCAAATCTGCACTTATTTTTTTGTACACTTTGTGAAAGCCTTATTGGAAAAGGACCTTTCACTAAATCTTTGGACATGTTGGCATTCTGTTCTAAATCGTTTTTAAGAGGTGCATCACCTTTTCACAGGATTTAAAAGCAGTGGTAGTTTAGATGTGGTGGGATTGGATATCTATGGCTGATAAAGCTGCTAGTGGGTTCCTTAGGATCAGCTCACTGCGTAATTTGTATTTTGTCTTAGTATCATAAGTTGATTTTGGTGGAAACAGCTGGAAAAAATTCAAAATGTAGGTCACGCATCTGTTTAATAATACATTATGAATAAAGGAAAAACTGTGTTCGGCAATTCGTAAAAGGAATGCTTTATATTTATTATATAATTTATACTTTTCACTTATTTAATATTATTTCATCTTTCAATTCAACACACAATCTGAGCTGTAGTTTTAGATTGCAGAAAGGAAAATGTGTTGAATTAGAAATTTTATTAGAAAGCCGCTTTCCCTTTTTAAATATTTATATTTAGTATCATTAACAGTTCAGTTGTATTATTTGTTAGTTGCTGCATGTTTGCTTGCTTAAGCGGGTATAGAAGATGAATGAATTAATGAATGAACTCCCTAATCTGCAGTCGTGTTAAAATGAATGCCACTGAGTAAACTGCTATTGTCCACAGACTGCTTTATTCTATCTCATTTGGAATATAAAATCATAGAAAATTGAAGGGAAAAGGGCTTTGTAGCCGAGTTGGAATGCAGGGGAGAACTGTTTTGTGTGTGTGTCAGGCGATGGGTGTTGCAGAGGATCCAAAAGGATCCTCATGGGGCTGCCGAGAGAAGCAACTACAGTGAGCTGATACAAAGAGCCGTGCAGGAGGAGATGAAGGTGTGTGCAGATGCCGCAGGCCGTTACCCCAGCAACTACAACGCCTGGTCTCACCGTATCTGGGTCCTGCAGCACATGGCCAAAGGCAACCTGAAGGTACTATGGTGAATGTGTGTACTTATATTAAGTCTGGCTAAAGTCACTAGTATTGATTACTAGTTTTGTGTGTTCACTAACAGCTGATGAATGATCGATTCATTCGGTTTTTAACTCTAGTATAATTTTAGCAGTGTCAAAAGATTTGATACATTTTTACGACAACCGTCAAACGAAGAACTAATCTGAGCACCAAACGTAAAGATGCAGTAAGCTGAACGCACCCTGGATCAATGTGATTTTTGTGTGTTCGTTTTCACTATCTGACATTTAAGATCTTACAGTGTGACCTACAGTGTTTATACAGTCTGAAAGCAACAATAATAATTTTGAATGTGCAGCATTCATGCAAACTGCCCCACCCACATTCTGTGAAGACTTATGATGTCGTTCTTCTAATTGTGTAATACTCTGCCGTCATTATTGTTAGGGCAGCAACTTGATTTACTGTAAGGACACAGGTTTATGTTACTGTAATGAATAAATGTGAATTTTTTTGTCACATACACATGATTATACAAAGTAAAACACCATAGTGAAAGGTTTTTATTTACATATTCCACCTTGGAAGGTTTGGGTCCAAGTGCAGGGTCAGCTATGATACAGCACCCCTGGAGCAGAAAAGGTTAAGAGTCTCGCTCAGGGACCCAACAGTGGCGAACTTGGCTTAAGCCATGGTATTTCTTGGTGTTGGTGGGGCTTGAGGCTAGGTCTTAATGGTCTCCTGATCAACAACTCTGCACCATTTGATCCACCGCTGCCCTACTATTCCTATGTTACTATTCCTTTAAAAAAAAGGCTATATAGATATTTATTAACCCTATTCTGCTGCTGCTGATTACTTAAAATTACATTTACAGTCCATTTCTTTAAATGGAATTTAAATTTAAGCGTGTCCATTTCTGTGTTTCGGTCGGTCTGTGATTCTTATCAGCACATCATGTTCTATGGTTGCTTATCTGTAAGATTAAAAAGAATTTCTCAGTAGAGAAACTGACTATGTTCATAGTCAAAAGACTGAAAACTGGGGATAGTCAAAAGACTAAAAACTGGAACTGCGTTTCTTTAGTAGTGTTTTTCTTGTTTGAGTAATATGAAATAGTAAGGAAGAACTAGACTATTTGGCAGTGGATGCAGTAAAAAAAAAGTAATTTCTTGATATGACACATGATTAGCTGTTTGTTTTTATGTTCTCTTAAGAAGAATCTAAGTTAACTATGGAATACCCCTACATTCAGCCTAAACAAAAAACATGGAGCTTTTAATATGTCACATAACTATAAGAAACTTTAGAGAAAAAATCAGAACACTGGAAATTGCTTACAGTAGAATTCAGATAAATAAGAAAAATAAAATGCATGTATTGGCCTAAAAAGTACTGCACATTGATTGACCAAAATTGTAACATTTTATAAAGTGGCATGAAAGTATATAAATTGTTTTTAGAACATAAAGTCACAGTAAGAGCAGGGCGGCTATGAGTATGTAGGAATCGTTGGTAAAAAAAAAATGTAGTTGGACATCTGTGTCTATATCATGAAAGTTCTGAGCATTTAAGTTGTTAATGTTTACTGCTCCTTGTGCAGATTCTTTATGATGAACTCTCTTCCACCAAACTTTGGGTGTCCATGCACGTGTCTGACCACAGCGGCTTTCATTACCGGCAGTTCCTTGTCAAGGCCTTGCTAGCTGAACTGGGTCAGGTCCAGCAACCTAACAGAGAAGGGTCAGCAGATGAGCCACGTACTGAAGTCATCTCTCAGCTCTTCCATGACGAGATAAAACTCTGCACTGACCTAATTGAGTCGTACCCTGGCCACGAGACCCTGTGGTGCCACAGGTGAGAGCATGCTGCAAACATGTCCTTTAAATGATTGTTCTGTTTGTCATGATTGAACAATCTTATGTGCATTATCACAATAATACACTTTGCTTGCGACACGTTTGATTATGTCTAATCATTTTAATGTCTGATCAGGGCCTGCTGTGCTCCTTACATTAAAACATATTTATGTTTATGGCATTTAGCAGACACCCTTATTTGAAGTGACTTTTATGTATCTTATATATTCAACTGAGCAGTTAAGGGTTACAGGCCCTCCTCTGTGGATCTGCAGTGGCATGTTGGTGCTGCTGCAAATCAAACCCACGAATTGAATCTACGATTTTTTAGTCATGTATATGTATAAACACTAAACTAAGTGGTGTTTGGTTTTTTTTGGTAATTAAACATGAAATTAAGCTATATTGTGTGTATATATACAAGTGTGTATATACTTAACACAGAGTTAATATATTTATTGAAAAAAATAACTGACAATCTAGCTTATTCCCGAACTCTGGGTCACGGGGGTCTGCTGGAGCCTATCCTAGTGCACGTAGGGCAAGAGGCAGAGGTAAACCCTGGACAGGTTGCCAGTCCATCATAGGGCCACAGACACACAACCACACGCACTTTCACACCTATGGGCAATTTAGAGTCACCAATCAACCTAATGCACATGCTTTTGGACTATGGGAGCAAACCAAAGTGCCAGAGGAAACCCACGCAAGCACGGGGAGAACATACAAACTGTGCACAGAAAGACTCCAAGCCCGGGGTTCGAACCCAGGACCTTCTTGTTGTTAGGCGACTGTGCTAACCACTATGCCACCCGAAGTACAATTTGATTTGATACAGAAAGCAATACAGTCTAAAACACTACTTCAAAATCTTCATTAATTATTTATGCATAAATAATTATATATTTTCTAAAGATTGTAGTCATCTGACCCTCAGCTTCATGTGTTTTTACACATACTTTCCATTTTTCTCTTTTCCACCCTTTTAGTAAGACTTTCTACACAGTGTGACGGTTGAATGTAAGATTTCTCTTCATTTAGCTCCAACAGTATTAGTGAGATTAGACACTGTGATATCTTGAGCAGTATCACTTCCTCTGATTGCCTCTTCTTAATTTTTTATTTAAAATTTTTTTTTAAATGAAACTGGTGGCACATACTTTTGAATAGTGTATTTTATGATTTGGTAACTGTGAATGTCTTCATGTATAGTCTAACAAGACGATTTTCAGTGACCTTTCTATCTAAAGTAAATATCTGCCTTGGTTTTTTCCCCCTTTTGTCCATTATCTGTACATTAAAGACTTGCAGTATTAGAGGATTTGTCATTTTTAAAATATGCACAGACTGTGTGGTGTACCGCATTTGCTACAGTTCCATTTAGTGGTTCTGTTTATTAACCTCCATCTGGCTCAGCGAGGAGGTAGTGTGTGTTCCAGCTGCATGCTGTGTTGCTGGAGTGCGCCTGAGCACAAGTGTGTGCTGCAAACTGCACGACTGCTTTGACTTTGTCTCTAGTAGTCTGTCCTTGGCCCGCTGCTAGACTGGCCTGATGTGTTTATAGCATAGTGTTATATTGTGATTGATGGTCCTATGCTGTAGAGCCATGGGTCGTTCAGGAGTATGCTGTCTGGCTTGCTCTCTTTCTCTCTTATTTTGTCTCTATTTCTCTCTCTGCTGTCTATATTTCTTTTACGCTCTCTCTCTCTTTCTTACTCGCTTACTCTTGCTCTCTCTTGCTCTCTGAGGCTTTGGAAGGAGAGCAGGTGCTCGGGTAAGAAATATTTCATACCTCTTTGGGTTTTGTCAATTTGCACTTACAGTCCTGCTGCTCCTGTGATTACACTGTTTCTGCCTTTTATTTGAAAACCTTAAATTAAATGCAGCATTTTACTTGGTGTTTTACTTGTCACTTTACTTTCTTTTAGTTTTATTATCAGACAAAATGCTTTGGAGGAAAAAAAAAAGAACTATAGGCATATATTTTACTTAAGGGCCATCTCTAATGAGCCACTGTTTTTTTGACATTCAAGATCTGTTATGCTCATGTTATTTTATCATTAACTTTTGTGACATCATTGACAGAACTTACTTTGCACAATTGCAGTTGATCTGCGATAAATTGTGAAAATATTTAAAAATGAATGATGACAATCCTCCATGGCAGACTGCAAACATTTTGACAAGGTAAAAAATTAGAATTAACAGTACAAAAATCTGATAAAACAATGAAAATGAAACCGTGACAAAAGATAACCAAAACACTATAACAATTAATCCAAAAAACAGAAAAGCACAAAAAACAATATTGGTAATCTGTTTTTTTTTATTTGTTTAAAGGTGTCTAATTATAAAGACAATGTAAAAACAATATTAATTAGAGAGATGATGACTGACTCGTGGACGAAGGCTGTGAGTAACTGACCATGGTTGATGATTCTAATACTGAGCTTCCATTACACTGGATTTTAAGTGTAAAAATAAAAAATATATATTGTATTGCATAAAATTGACCTTGCACAGGATTGTTCCTGCATGTAAGCTGCAGAACGTAGTAATGCATTTGTTCATGCATCCTTTGTTTTTTTTCCCCCCTGAACAGGCGGCATGTGTTCTACCTATGGCACCACTGGCGTAGTCAGGAGCAGCAACGTTCTTTATCTCCAGACCAAGTCCACAATCTCCTCAATGATTCTTCAGACCCCACTGATAAAAACAGGAGCTCCCAGGCCATGGATATTGACTGTACGGTAGAGGGCAGTAAACACGGTGGCTATAAGCAGGACACTAAACGGTTGAAGCGAGGGCCACCATGCCCGACTCTTTCTTCTGAACACACATTCGTCTCAAGTATCCTTAGCAGCTGCAGAAACGCTGAACAAGTGCGTTTCGCCAACGCGTACCAGAAGTGGCTGGAGTCTGTCATTGGTCAGTAGATCAAGATATACACCGCCCACAGGGAAATCAGCAAGGTTTAGTAGACTACCTATTCACGCACAAGCTATGTACCTGAAGAAGGTCAAGTGAATTCCCCTTCATAATGAAAAACTGTGATGAGTCACAGCAGAGAAATGCTAGTGTGCAGTATCTGCTTTTGTTCAGGTGCTTGATATCTCAGGTCTGGGTTTTTTTCACTTTTTATATCATTTATTTTCTTTATTTTTTACTTTATTTTATTTTTTTGCAGAGTTTAAAAAAGTGCAGGAGGTCTTTATGATGCTGTTTTCATTTGTACACTTCTTTACCAGACACTTTGTGCACACATTGTAGCTCAAATTGGTGTCCCACGTCCTTATGTGTTTTATAAAGGCCTAAACAAATTTCGGCGCAGTTAATTATATAAGCACATTCACAGAAACTTTAAAAAATTAACATGGTAGTCTGAGCCGTTCGGGATCAATATTTAAATAATACTGTTGACAACCACTATCACACAATGGAAATGAGTAGAGCTGATCATATCTAAGTCATAGCCGTTGCTCAAACTTTATTATATAATCGTATAGCAGTATGTTCATTACATGATTTTAATAATAATCTTCATCTAGACAGTCCTAACTATTAGCTGTTTTTAAAAGATTTTCAGTGTTAAAGCACAAACTGTGGGGTCTTATTTTCTTTTATATGTAGCCTGAGTTTTTGTTGTAGAGGGAAATTTGCAATCGAGCGTCGCTTAACTTATCAGCTGTTAAGGACGGTGTTGTGATTGAAATCAATACAAAGCTGAAGTTAAACACTTTGGGAATGGTGCTAATTTTCTTCAGCCACTAAAGAAGGCTTTAACAGGCCAGGGTTGACTGCTGTTGCTGCTGCTTCTCTTTTAACACTACTTCTATACTATATTTATGCAAAGAATTGAAATAAATTTTTATGTTAGGCTCATTTTATTTAAAGTTTATGAAAGCTTAACACTTCCGCTGGGTTTACAGTGCTGATTTTTGGCCCTTTTTATGGTTAATAAAATTGCTAATTCTGTAAATTGCATCGCATATTAAACTAAGTTTTCTAAAAAACATGGTGTGTGGTGGCCAAAGATATTGGTGGTGTGATTGGGAACTACAATGTTTATGTTCAGATATATTGGCATCGCGACTGCTGTTACAACGCTCATCTTGCTGTACATCAACCAATACCAAAGCAGCATGGTATTATGGGTTAATTACCAGACAGTTACGATTACAGGGAATGGCAAAAATGTGAACCAAACACTATTCCGGTTAGAAATAAGAGTGTACAATAAGATTTGATTTGGATTATACAAGCTTGGATCTCGATCATTAATGGCACAAGCAGAATTGTGCAGGTTCTAGCACTTCATTATCCTATTAACTGACAGGTAGAACAGACTAGCAAAGAATTCAAGATATCAGGATTCATTTGTACAGCGTAAAACAATAATCTTCCCAGCCCTTCTTAATCTTCTTATTAACCTTTGAATAGAACAACTTATAAAGCAAAAGTGATTTTTATGATATTTGTATAGAAAGCAGACCATTCTGTCATTTTCCAGTGTGATCTATCTTTTTACATGTAATTAGAATTACCATTAGTAGTATGCGAAGATTTGTACTGACAAATTGTTTCAAAAATAGCTAGAGATTCAATTTAAAACTGACATTGGAGTTTACCGTAAAACTCAATGGCATTTCTGTTAGTGAAAGTTTAGGCGTACAGCTTGTAATATTTGCGCTGTTGCACATTGTATAAATATAAAGCGATCTATACTGATTGAGTGACTTCCTGTAGAGCGATTGATTGGATTTTTTTTACTTAATTTTGTTTTGTTTGTTATACCCAGCCTGCAGGGTTTCTTTTAAACAACGTTGCTCTGAGGATGCGGTAGCTTGGCAATAAAGCCGTCTTCTTCCTTCAAAATATAACCAAATGCATTAAAAGTTAGACCGTCGTTATGTAAAGGCTTGTTCTATATAATTCTTGGTTCTGTTTTCTGAACCTGGACATTAGAGTTTAGTGCTTTCTTTGATCACTTTATTGAGACCCGAACTAATCGCCTAACTACAGGGCAAGAAATGTAGGGCACAGACACAGATTTTAAGCTTTATTTGATATTTACATTATCTGAAGTATATCACAGTAAACTAGAATGCAGTAGAATCATTACAGTAAGAATGTTAGAACCTGCACCGGTTTATCTGGTGAAAGATCATTTGGTCCTATTTTGTTACTTGCTGTTGGGTCATGTTTTTTTTTGTTTTTTTTTTTGGTTCATTATTATTATTGTTGTTATTATTATTTTGCTGACAGCAGTGTAGCCCGATGTGTTCAGTCGCTCATGTCTGTAACTTCATCTGCCTAAAGATTTGATGTGGTGTTTGTTTCTTGACTTTTTCCCACCAATTATAGTTGTAAAAAGCTGATTTGACTTATGCGGGAATTGGAATCTGTGTCCATATTGTCTTCGGCTGGTTAAATAAATGAGCCAAAAATTGATCAGTGAGTCAATCAGTCAATGCTATTGATAGATGCTGACCTGGTATACAGGCCCATTACACTGTGCTAAGATGTACCTGAATCGAAGTGTGTTACTGCCTGTTACTTGTGGTTATATTTCTTGCAACCTGTTACTTGTTTAAACAAACATGCCTTTCTGGTGTTTTTTTTAATCTGCTTCCATGGTCCAAAATAGCATAAAATAAAGGAGAAAATTGTTTTCTCCTGGTTTATACTTCCACATACTTTTTCTTGTGATGTATTAGTTCTGCCACTAAACTATACAGTATAAAATTCTTCATTCTAACAAACAGATCTTTTATAGGACTTTGACCATAAATGTAGCCTTCATTACTTCTGTCTTAAATATGCTCACATTCTTGATCTTCTTTCTTGAATCACATCTATGTATTAACTTCCTGGTTTGTTGTAACCTGTACAACACAAACCGAATGACAGTGGTGCATCTATGCAGATACATTTTCCCCAATTTTCACCAAGCTTTGATATAAATAAATGGATTTTTTTAGTAGTTTCATTATTTTTCTCACATATTTCTAGGTTAGTTTACATAAGGTACTGTAGGTTGTTAAATTGAGCATTTTGTCTGTGTTCTGTATTTATTTGTAGATTAAAAAGACTTTCACAATAAATGGTTTTTGTCACTTGTCTGCCTCATGAATAAAATTGTGGTTTTCCTCTGAAAGAAACTAAATTTCCAAACTGTTGCTACAAATATGAAAGCACACGGTTTTTAGAATGTTTTTGTATGTTGTAGCATTACATTATTTCTTCACTGCAACTAAGAGGTTCCAGCATGACAATGACACTGAGCAAAACACCCCTGAGCTCCATTATCACATGCTGTGCAATAATTAGAATAAAATATATATTATTTTATACCGGCTTACCTGACATAAAGAATGAAGAGATATCTCACAGTCAAACTTCTTGGTTTATGATGCTCATTTTTGGCAATATAGTTTAACTCTGCTACCTCAGCAAATATCTAGCATACACTGTATTGCCCAGTAAACATGCAAACTTCACTTGGAAAAGGAAGGAAAAGGAAATCATTAAAATTAAGTGTGGAGTAGTGACCTACATTTTATCTCATATCCAACTGAGTAATTGAGGGTTAAGGGCCTTGCTCAGGGGCCCTTCTGTGGTAGCTTGATGGGAATCAAACCCGATCTTCCAGTTGGCAGTCCAACGCCTAAACCACTTTCTATTAGCAGAAGAAAAACATACAGTATACAATTTATATATTAAACAAATAACATATTAATAATATATATTTTTTAATACTGGTGTATTAAAATCATTACCTCCTCTTAGCGACTTCCGTATGAATTTGATTCGGAAGATTTTTGACGTCACGTCGCTCCGCCCACTAAACAGACAGTTGGAGCGAGAGGCAGAGACTGAGGAAGATGGTGGAGCCGGGCGGGGCTCGTGTTCCGTTACACTGCTGAAATAACAGGCAACCGAGCACAGGTGAGAGATGCTACTGATTATACCTAGTGTTTTTCAGCTGTGTGTGTGTGTGTTTGTGAGTGTGTGTGTGTTGTGCTTATAACAACGCTTGCACGAAAAGGAACCTCTGAAAAAAACGGAAAACATAACGCGATCTCTCTCATTCTGATTGTGTGTGTGTGTGTGTGTGTGTGTGTGTGTTTGTTTTATTACTTAAAATTCACAGTTGTTTTAGAGAGAAGGCTTATAGCTCATATAAACAAGCGCAGAATCCGGGATAATAATAAAGATTCAAATGCATTATATGGGGTTCAGGCCCAAAATATTTAAAACCATCATTATAACTTTACTGCAATAAATGTTAAATAAAATAAGCTAAATAAATAACCGCTAATTCTATTTCTCTAACTTTCTGATTATTCTGTGCGTTATACAGCAGCGCCAGATGGTGAGATGCGCAGCTGCTTTAATTTAGATTATTAAAATGGATTTAAAAAAACAGAAAAAGGTCATAAAAGTACCGTTCGCACAAATATTTATAATTTTGCACAGCAAAATTATACTTCAAATCTCTTCTTAGTGTAGGAACCGGTGTGTGTGTGTGTTCATGTTCATGTTCCGATGCCGGATGGAGCATCAGTTGCTTTTCCCTGATTGTTGATGATGTTGGACCTGCAAGTGCACCGCGTTGGGTGAAAAATGCTTTTGCGCATGTCGGAGATTTGGATGTGTTGTACTGACGCTGAATCTCGAGCCTGGATCTCTCCTCCTGACAGTGCATATGGGTGCCGATGTCGCAGTAGAAAATGATTTAGGAAGGCTGATGTGGTGCAGATATACAGTAGACTAAGACCCGCCCTTTGCAC
>JAOTQW010000021.1:5319374-5333395 GCA_026260075.1 Sisor rabdophorus
TGTGTGTGTGTGTGTGTGTGTGTGTGAGTGTGTGTGTGTGTGTGTGTGGGTGTGTGTGTGTGTGTGTGGGTGTGTGTGGGTGTGTGTGTGTGTGTGTGTGTGTGTGGTAGGTGGTGTAGTGGGTTAAGGTGGTGGCACCCATGTACCATTGCTCTCCAATGACCAGGTTCGGTTCCAGTTTGGGTCTTTTCTGGTCCCACACCCCCCACTATCTCTACCTTTCTTTACATCTTTCCTATGAGTTTAACAATGCGAAAATCTAACAAATACATTTAATAAATTTCTTTTAGATTTCTACTATCTATCTACTATTTTTACTTCGCCTACATTGATGTTGTTTAAGTAAAGTGGTTAAAAGTCTGCAACCTTGTAGCATCCTTGACCCATGGCATAATTGTTATAGCATTCTCTATTATCCAGGTGATAGTAATTACTTCAGCATTGGAAGGTTTTTATTGGCTCATCTATTCACGGATAAATCACAGACTAAATGAGAATTACACCAGGCAGATGGGAACAGCCCTGAGAGGATGGAGAGAACAGATCCATACCAGCCATTAGTTCCATCAGTCACAACATACAAATAGTTCTTCATTAAAACACTTCTAAATGTTGTCAAGATGGCAGTTAATAAGAACCGATAAAAATAGTTTAGTTTGTATTGTACAGTACTGCACTGAAGAGAATCTTTATTAATTTGTAGATCTTTTGTTTTATCTTTTCGTTTGAACAACTAAATTTGTTTCTAAACTGTAGTATGACCGTAATTTTCTAACATAATTCTAAACTTTGTTTATTTTCCCAATTGTTCGTGCCCTAAGCTTAATTTCCCAATAAGGTTTAATGGGAATACAATCAATTTGGTCAGGACCACTATGAATGATACATTATACATTACGTATTTTATGCTTTATTTACACATGTAATATTAATCAAGTGTAAAAAAAAACCTTAGTGTATCTAATAATATAATTTATAACAGTAAACATCATTTCTATTGCACTTGTTGACAATAGAGATTGTGTCAAGACAGCTTTTTTTTATTTCTGTTGGCACTCTAAATAGTGTCAAAACTTGCAAAGTTTAGCTACAACTTAGCCTTGATAAACCTACCTGTACATTTAACGTCAACCTAGGAAGATCTTGATTAGTTGGTTCGGTGCATTTAATTAGGGTTTGAGCTAGAGGCTCTCCAGGATATCCAAGTTTGGATATCCATGGTTTAAGACATCCACCGAATTACCTACAAATTGATTTTCAATTTTGAAAAGATCTGTTAAATATGTCTTTACTTACCCCTAACCAGTCACTTTTATGACAAAATAGTGAACACTCACTAAAACACTCAGTTCAATTTAATAATATCTGTAAATAAAAAGACACCAACTCAAGCAACAGCAGCAAAGGATCAGAACTCATCGGTGACAAAATGGAGGAAAAAAACCTTAGGAGAAACCCGAAATTTATTTCATACTGCAGTTATGTTTCCATGGCCATAGTTGTCACTTAAAAACTGCCTCTGGGGCTTATTATTTCTAAGATGATCATCATCTTATGATGATCCACCAACTGGACTGGATGCTAACTGGATCTGGTGGCGACGGTGTTTAAACTGAATCTGGCAACTCGCAATAGAACAGAAACAGATTTATCTTAGTGTAGATGTCAGCCTACTAAATAAATTGTGGGTTTTTTTGTTGGTGTTTGCCAGGTTCCAGTTGGCCCGATTACTGCAGCCTAACAATCCTTTAATGGATTCGGATAATGGAAATGTATGTTATGTGTAAGCTGGGATAAAAGATGGGTCTTCATTTAGTTTTATACTGACAGTGTGTGTCTGCTTGCTGAACAGTGTTGGGTAAATTATTTCAGCATGAATTAGGAAAAGCAGACAATTTTATAATTCTGGATATTTTTTAATTGGCTAGAACAGGATAGGAGCTCACAACTACTGAGGTGCTCATCTGTTCTGGAAAGTAATAATCAAGATTTTAAAGTGTGTAAACAGATCCGTCTTTGTGTTAACATATGACATTAGATACTTCTGCGGTTTGTCATTTCTGTTGTCAGTGAGGCGACGCTAATATAGGCAGCAGGGGGCTCTGTAGTGCAGGTCTGGCATGCTAATTACACGTTATCGTTTTGCTGTCTGCATATGGCAGGTGAACACTGATAGAGGAATCGGACTTCAGGAAGGAAGTGCTGCAAACTTCAAAAATAACTGTAGGAATGAATGTATAGAATAACATGTCGGAACATCCGATTGAGTTTATTAGTGAGTTTCGTAGTTTATTATTATTGGATGTATGAGAATTCAAACCTAATTTAAGAGTGCACTAAACCTTTATGAAAACATTTAGAGCTCATATGAGGTACTGTGTGTGTTATGTCGGGTCTCTGGTTCACTAGGATGCTACCAGATTAAGTCGAATTTAGTCAAGTGATTACATAATTGTAGGCAACATGTGCTGCTGTTAGTGCTTTAAAACCACCAGTACTAATCCTGTTAGAGTAACGACCTGTGAATGTACATGCTGTCAGAAATGGTGTGTGTGTGTTTGTAAAAAATATTGTTTATGTGCATATAGCGCGGGAAGCTGCTAGTA
Organism: Sisor rabdophorus; assembly: GCA_026260075.1. Taxonomy (NCBI): domain Eukaryota; kingdom Metazoa; phylum Chordata; class Actinopteri; order Siluriformes; family Sisoridae; genus Sisor; species Sisor rabdophorus. The sequence goes on from JAOTQW010000021.1 coordinate 5,321,981, forward strand.
ATTTAGGCCCTCTACGAGAGTTTGAGAGAAGCCCCCAACTTTTTTTTCAAGAAAAATTCTTAAATGTGAATTTGTTTCCGCTCAGTAAAAACAAGAGCACGCCTTAAAACATTACTTCATTAATACCCCACATAGTTGATAGTGGCTCCCTGATGCACCACAATTCCATACAACATAATCACCAACTCTATTTGTGAGAATGCAAAATCCTTGAAATGTATTTTCCTTCTTATAAGACAGGGCGGAGATACAGTGTGGTAACCTGACTGGAATCCACAAGCGGAAGCGATTGGACTGGAAACAATTAGACTGGAAGTGATTTGTGAGCGCTGGTGTTGCTCAGGCTCATGTATTCCACATATAATTTAGCCATGCCCCTTAGTCACATTATTTACATGGTACACAGAAAAAAAATTTTATGTTTGCCCATGTATTCTTGCGGTAACAGTATATACCGTCCAGCCTTACAGTGTGCATTAATCCAGTGCTTTGTGTACCCAGGTTTGACTCAGCAAAACATACTTTGCTGTAGTTGCTGTTACTATTTTAAGTATTTAAAGGCGCAGATGTACACTCCTAAAGATGTACTGGAAAGGAATACAGGAGGCCTTGAATTTACTCAAATTACTCGTATGTCAAATCAGTTTTCCTTATTAAAATAAATGATAACGTTTCGTGTGCCCAAAAAAGCCCCACAATTGTACCCCTGCCTGTCTCCCTATGTGTCGCCCTGTGAGTTCGGGAAAACGCTGTATAGAAGTTAAATGAATGAATTAATATTTTTAAATGAGAAAAAAATGCATAATTTATTAAAATTGTATAAATTGTATATCAATTCGTATCTCATTCGTAGGACAGTAAGGATTTCATTTATCATTTCATCATTTTATCTTGTCACACAGATGTGACTGCTGTATTTTGAACCGTGTCCACTCTGTCCCTCGTTCACTGGGTATGGTGTAAAGCGCTCAGCTTGCTGCTTTGTCCTTGACAGATGAGAGTTGGTGTGAGGGCTCATGGAGAGGTAGTGTAAGGGAGGAGTGGGGAAGAAGGCACACACACACACACACGCACGCACACACACACAGTGATTTAACATGCCAGCCTGCTTTCTACTCCCAGGGAAGGAAAGAGTTAGAGAAAACGAGGGGTTGTGGGATGAGCGCTGAAGAAAGTCCTTCAGGGTTCAAGCAATGTTTGTCTTCATAATTGACCTTCATCTGCATTCATGCCAAAGCATTATTGCTCTCTCCTCTTTCTTTCTCTTCCTCTCTGTCTCTCGTTTCTCTCTCTTAGCGATACTGCTCTTTGGATACTGCTCCCTCTCTCTTTCTCTCTCTCTCTCTCTCTCTCTCTCTGTGTCTCTATTTCTCTTTCTTTTTATCCTTCCTAGAATTCCTGCTCCCTGCTCACTGCGCTCTCTCTCATTCTCTCTCATCCTTTCTCTCTTTCTTTTTTTTGATGTCTAATAGTCTCTCTTTCTCTCTCTTTCCCTCTTTCTCTCTCTCTCTCTCTTTCTCTCTCTCTTTCTTTCTCTCTTAGAATTATGGCTCTTTGCCCACTGCTTTCTCTCTGTCTCTGTGTTATAATAATATTGATCATAAAAAAAACACTTAATTTTTCATAATAGTGAGAAACTCATTTTTCATAAACATACATTTACAAAGAGTATGCAAAGAGGGGCAACAGTGGCTTAGTGGTTAGCGCTGTTGCCTTACAGGAATAAGGTCCTGGGTTCGATTGCCATGCAGGGTTTTTTTTGTATGGAGTTTGCATGTTCTCGCGCACTTGCATGGGTTAAATACGGGTACTCCTAACATGTATGTTAGGTTGATTGGTGATTTCTTGACTGGCGATCTGTTCAGGTGACTCTCCCGCCTTTAGCCCTTAGAGACAGGATAGATTTCGGCAGACCCCCGTGACCCTAAAAGACTGCAAGGACTACATGGTAAACAGTGCAGTAAAAGGCTGAAGCAGAGGGCATGTTATGGAGCTGCAATCTAAGATGTAACATGCAGTCCAACACATGGTACAACCACTGAGCTACCACTTCCCACTCTAATGATCAATTCTTGTTAAAAAAAAACGAAAAAAAAAAAACATTTCTCTATCCCTGTCTTACTCTCTCTCTCTCTCTCTCTCTCTTTTTCTCTTACACACTTTAATTTGTTCCTTTTTTTCACTCTATCTTGCTGTCTTTCTTTTCTCTCTCTTTAATTTGTAATCACACACCCTCTCTCTCTCTCTCTCTCTTTCTTTCCTTTTTCTTTTTTCCCTTTTTCTATCTCTTTCTTGCTGTTTTCATTTAAATGAAGAGTATTTTTCATCGAAGGAAAGAGAGCATCTTTGTTATGAGAAAGAGGAGTGTGAAGTTTTTTGCAGTTCCAAATGTGTGCATCATCGACGGTGTGAATATCCTCCTCAGTAGCAGCCCAATGAGGCGATCGTGTCACCGTGGCAACCAGAGCTCTCTGCAAACGTGTCTGTGTAAACCAGGTGGTTTCTTTTTTTGTTTCCATGACTAATAAGAGGAGATGTTACCCACAATATATCCAGTCCAGACATAAAGACAGAATAATCTGCTTTTCTAAAGCGCCGCTATCAGCTAGTGATAAAATCCACTCACCATCATCGTCAACTTCCGGCTCAGCTTCATCGTCAAACTCCATCCTGCTTCGTGAGTCACTCGTTTACAGAGTTGTTTGTTATTATTTCATCTTCAACACTGATATTTATGACACATCAAAAATCACTGGCTCTATTCCTGACAGTTCAAAGTAATTCATTTATTAGACATGATTCATGCATTGTTTGCTATCAGGCTTATAATCGAGGATGTGTATTCTGGGAAAAAAACTCTTATAGTGTATCTTGATAACACATAATGATCTAAATATAGGAAGACAGTGTGCAGTATTCTCTAGCTCGGTGCTGATTGAAGATTCCTTGTCTACAGTACTTAAAGGAGTCATTTCTTATTTTTGCCTGAAATTGCTTAAAGTCTCGTTTTACCGAGACAGACACAATAACAATGTGCTTATTTTGTTAATCCTCATAGCTGTGCATGAGTTTTTCTCATCAATTTAGCTCTTTTTAATATCGCTGAGTAACTTAATATAAAAAGCATCTAATAAATCTGATACAGATTTACTGCCTGATAACTCGGATCATTGAGCTAACAGTGTGAAGACAACTCACTGTGTGAATACACTCTTTCATAGAAAAACAATCGGTTTTATGCTTATTATTTTCACACATTATGGATTAAAATGCATGAAGGGTTCATTATCAGATGTTTTGGTATTGGTTTTGCCTTCAAAGAAAACATTTGTTTCCACTTACAACAGACAAAATAATCACTGTCAGTCTGATTTTTTTAAAAGCTATTTTATCTTTGAAACCTCAGGAATTGGAGCCTACAACTACACTAGTACCATCACTAATTTTAAGCTTGACTCCAACAGTTTTCTATGATAGAGCTATTGTTTAATGTTAGCGTTCAGCTATATATCTAGTCAGAACTACAATAGAAAGGCAGCAATTCAAAACACAGGTAAATTTCAGCATCAAGCTTTATTTCCTGTCTGATTTAGCTACATTAAGGCTTCTTCTGTATAAATGAGATTATTTCTTATGTGCTTTCAGATCTTGTATTTGTCTGTGCTGCACCCGGCCTGTAGGAGATAATGCAGTGAGGATAGACCATCAATTGTCTCAGCCATGAGCCATCAGGAGGCGTCACTAAGCTACGAGGCAGCTGAGGCGACCGAAGCTGACCTGGGCCGTCGAGAGCAGCCACATTCCCAGCGCAGACGACACGAAAACTCTGGTCGTTCTCGTCATCATCACAGTGGTAGCGGAAGTGAAAACAACCACTCCCAGTCTGGATCCCAGCGACAACGGCGTCATGAAGGCTCTGAAGGGACCGGGAGACAGCGGTCCAGCCGCAGAATGACTGACGAAGGTGACGCGGAACCACAACAAGTTCAGCAGCCGATCCCGCGTCCGGCAGTAAGTCGCTACCGCAGGCAAGGGGACACTGAGGCAAGACTGAGGGCTCAGCAACAGCGGCAGAGGCAGAGAGAGAGGGAGCGGGAAAGACAACAGCAGGAGGCAGAAAGAGCTGACCAACAGCGTCTTGAGGAGGCAGATGATGACCACAGTGCCCTTGCACGGTCTGCAAGTACAGAGAGCGGTTTCCATAACCACACAGACCAGGCAGAGGGTGACGCTGTCATGGTGCTTGAGGTCGAACCTGAGGATGAGGGTATGTACGGTGTGGCGCTACGTCCTGAGGCAGAAGAATATGCAGAGAGTGCAGAATCTGAGCAGCAGTCTCAATACCCTCCCCAACCTCCTCCACTCCCCCATGAACCACTGCAAAACATGGAGCGGCCGACCAGACATGATGCAGAGTCACTCAACCCTGGTTACACCAACTATGTTTACAGCCAGCCTCGGCCTGACGATCAGCCCTATTCTGAACCCTATGCTGATTACGCAGTCCAGGAGCATGTATATGAGGAGATCCCAGAAGCCCCTGAAGGAAAAATGCCTCAACAACGTCGTGCTGGGCTTCAGCTCCTGGAGTGTGATGCTTACGGGAAGCAGGAGGCTGTGGGCTCCAGACTCCATCACTATGACGAACGCTCGGATGGCGAATCTGACAGTCCAGAGAAGGAAGCTGAGTTTGCGCCCTATCCACGCACTGACAGCTGTGAGCACGATGAGGATGTTGATCATGTTGTGGATGAAGTAAAGGAAAATTTGAGCTTACAGAACCTGGCACACACTGCAGCAGAACAGAGTGGAGGAAGGCACAAAGAGAAGGAGGAGGAGCAGGATGATGAGGAGAAGCCTCAGGAGTCTGTGAACGAAGCAGGTAAAGGAGATAATAGAAAACCATCTATAGGCAGCCCATCTGATGAATCAGCTCAGGTCCGAAATAGCAGGCAGAAGAGGGATGCAATCTCTCTGGCCATCAAGGACATCAAGGAGGCCATTGAGGAGGTGAAGAGCAGAACAGTGCGCTCACCCTACACACCCGATGAGCCCAAAGAACCCATTTGGGTGATGAGACAAGACTTGAGCCCCAGCATGGAGTCAGATTTGCAGCCCCCACTAGGGGGAGATGTAAGTAAACATCACAATAACATGCTTTTGAGGTGTTTTTTGGCTCTGGCTTATATGTTTTAATTGAAATGTCTGCATTATGACAATCTGAGGGGGATATGTGAAAAAAACATACCATAATCAAATAATTTTAATTAAGTTGGAATCTTTTTAACAAGTATAAAAAATTGTTTTAATCAAAGAGTTAAACATAAAACGACAGTATGTTTTGCATAACTGCATGCAATAATAGTAATAACAATTATAATTAAAAAAATTGATAAAGGGGTACAGTCGCCTAACAACAAGGAGGTCTCGGGCACAGGAATCTTTCTGTGCAGAGTTTGCATGTTCTCCCTGCGCTTGCTTGGGTTTCCTCCGGGTTCTCCGGTTTCCTACCACAGTCCAAAAACATGTACATTAGGTTAATTGGTGACTCGCCCATAGGGGTGAATGTTCATGTGTGGCTGTCTGTATGTGGCCCTGCGATAGACCGGCGACCTGTCCGCCTGCTTCTCGCCCTATGTGTGCTGGAATAGGCTCCTCGAAATAGAAATAAGCGGGTATAAAAAATGGATAAAAAAATGAAATTTGATAAATGTAACTGCCCAGCTACTTACTCCCATACATGCCTGCAGCTCACAAAATTTCTAAAGACGTGTCCTTTTTCTGGTATTTCATTTAGCATGTACCTGCTGCTGGGTGTGCAGTGGGGCTAATGTGTTTCTGCACAGTGAATTCTGGTTTCTGGACAAATTTCCTGCCTGAGGAAAAATAGCATAACCTCAAACTATACTAGTATTACTGTCCACAGCCAGCGGGACCGTTCTGTTTTCTTTAAAAGAGAGAGAGACAGAAACAGATAATCTAAAACATGGAGGCTGAAATGCACTGAAAAAAGACATACAGAGAAAGAGAGAGCGACAGGGAGAGAGGGGGAGTAACATTTCCATGTAGTCACCAACGCCATCATATGGTTTTCTCACATTTCGCTCAATATTATTTAACTATACGGAATTGCTAATACAATACACAGATGCTGTTTCATGTTTTTTCAGCCTGTTTTTTGTTCAGTGCTAAACTTAGACCATTTATTCTTTTATTTCCCATTTACACACTTGAACATCATGATCTGTGTGTGTGCGTATGTGTATGTGTTGGTTAATCTCGCTTTCCATTTTCTGAATAAACTCGTCGCATTGTTGCACTGAACAAACAGCATACTTCGGCTTCTTTCTAGTATCATGTAGCGTGCAATTGTTAGAGTTCTGTTCACAAAGAAACACAATTACTTTTGTTGTATAGGTTATTTGAAATACATATAGTTATATTAAACAACAATTATTTGTTTCAGATCCTTAGAGAGTTCTTTGCCATGAGGTGCCTTGTTGAACTTTTATTGATTACTATGAGAGTTCTTGCAATAACACCAAATTTAACACACCTGCTTCCCAGTCACACCTGAGACCTTGTAACACTAACAAGTTTCATGACACCAGGGAGAGAAAATGGCTACTTGGAGCCAATTTGAAAATTTCCTCTTAGGGATGTACTTTTAGACATGAATGGCTGTGTGTTGAGTTTTTTATTTTTTATTTGAACAGCAATTTTCAAACTGTTACACAAGCTGTACATTCACTACTTTACGTTATAGCAGAGGTTCATTTTTGTTTCCACATAAAAATAAGTATTTAGAAGAAATGTAAGGGGTGTACTTACTTCTGGGACATACTGTTTCTGCTACTGTGGTCTACTGTATCTACGCACACACAGAAAGAGAAAAGGGTGATAAATGAGATCATGTGTGGTGTTCATTTGTATTTAACCCCCCCTGTGTCAATACTTTGTAGAGACACCTTTCACTGCAATAACAGCTGCAAGTCTTTTGGTGTATGTGTCTCTACCATCTTTGCACATCCAGAGACTGAAATTTTTCCTATTCTTTTAAAAAAAAAATAGCTCAGGCTCAGCCAGATTGAATGGGGAGCACCTGTGAACAGCAATTTTCAAGTCTTACCACAGAGTTGTGATGGGATTATTCATGTGTTTGGTTCATTTTAACACAAGTATTTTTTGATCCAAACCCTTTCATTGTAGACTGTATGTTTAGGCTGTAATTTTTTCTTATAAATTGCAAAGTGATGTTGTGTAGGTATGATTTACTGTTTTCAAGTCAGCTATGCTGTAAAGCAGATTTTTTTTACCTCATAAAGATAATAAAATATCGTCAGCTTGTCCTGTTAGCCACAAACCTTATCCCAGGGACCATCAGTTGGCTTGAGGAAAAAGTGCTTTAGAACTAGAGGCTTTTTTCACATCAAGCATGAAACATTGTCTTAATGGAAATGCTGGACATTTGTGTAGATAAGAAAGTTTACCCACAATGCACTCACTGTCACACAGAAGACAAAACAACCTATAGATTCAGCCTAGATAGTGTTTATAGTTATGTACATCATTACATACATATACAGTGGTGTTAATAAAAGTGTTGGCCCCCTTCCTGATTTCCAATCTTTTTGCATGTTTGTCACACTTTTACGTTTCAGATCATTAAACAAATTTAAATATTAGTCAAAGATAACATGAGTAAACACAAAACACAGTTTTTAAATGAAGGTTTTTTATTATTAAGGGAAAACAAAATCCAAAACTACATGGCCTGTGTGAGAAAGCGTTTGCCCCCTTAACCTAATAACTGGTTGGGACACCCTTAGCAGCAACTACTACAATCAAGCGTTGGCGATGAGTCTGTACACGCTGCTTCAGTCTTGGAACTCTGCCATGCAGACCGTTTTTGCCCAGTCTCTTTCTTATGGTGGAGTCATGAACATTGACCTTAACTCAGGCAATAAGGCCAACCAACCTTTGGATGTTGTTGTGGGCTCTTTTGTGACCTCTTGCATGAGTCCTCGCTGCTCTCTTGGGGTAATTTTGGTTGGCCGGCCACTTCTGGGAAGGTTCTTCACTGTTCCATGTTTTCGCCATTTGTGGGTAATGTTTCTGAATTTTTTTGGATCTCGACATGATGTCTAGCTTTTGAGGATCTTTTGGTCTACTTCACTTTGTCACACAGGTCCTATTTGGAAGTATGAAAGTATAGCTACTAAAATGAACAGAATGTTTACTTGAAATACTTTATTAAACTGTACTTAAAAAATCTTCCAATTAGCAGTCCAATTAACACAAAAACCACTGTACTTCCACTTAAATATTAAATTTAAAAGAACAAATGCTTTTCATTTTTAATCATTAAATATGGTGGGGCGGTGGAGAAGTGGTTAACACGATCGCCTCAAAGCCAGAAGGTCACAGGTTCAATACCCAGTGCTTGCGTGGGTTTACTCCGCTTTCTCTGGTTTCCTCTCACAGTCTAAAAACTTGTACATTTGGTTGATTTGTGATTCTAAATTGCTTATAGGAGTGAATTTAAATGTATGTGGTTTTTCATCTATGTGTGGCCCTGTAATGGACGGCCGATAGAAACAAGTATATTTCTAAGCTACTCATTGGAGAAAGGTAATTCAATACTCACAAACATGCTGAGAAATTGGGATCAATGGCCTTTCTCAGGGGTCCAACAGTGACAACTTGCAGGTGCTGGGAATCAAACCCAGATTTTTTGTACTTAAGTTATTCCTGCATGTGATGTCATTTACCCTAAATGTTCATCACAGCCTTTATTTAAACCTCCTACAGAATAATTTATTTACCACCGCCGAGCGGCACACAAGATAACTGTGTGTAAATAATTCAGCGAGACTCTTGTAACAAACATTAGAGAAGGAAAAAATGTGTTCTTCAATAATGATCTCACATCATAGCTGATTCTGGCTGTGCTACGTTTTCACTTTGTGGCACTAAATGTCTGAAGTTTCAACACCCAAAGTTCCTCCTAAATGTATTTCTTTTGCAACTGGCTTGGACAATATTATAACATAATACTGATATTGTGAAATGCAGCAGTGTGACATGGTATTTTAGTCATCTAACTAATCTGCTTATTGACTCTTTATTCAAAGAGCTTTATTTGATAATTTGAGCTGCTAGTTTAGAGTTTCAATAGAAAAGAGGGACAGGTCGGATGAAGATTGTAACAGGAGCCAAGTGATCTTTTCTTCTACGCCATATTGTATCATGTATCTATCTCAGGGTTTGAAGAGAGTGACTCGGATTAGACCCGGTGACAGTCAACTTCTGCTTCTGTCTGTGGAGTGTTTTTCTTTAAGAACTTCAGTATAATCTTTTTGCAGCAACTTTTAAAAATGGAAAATTTTTGGATGGACCAGGAGGATGGGCAGAATGAGGATGAGGTCAGAACTGGGTGTATTTAAAATTGTCAAATTGCTCATGTGTGCTTGTGTGATTCTTTATTGTTTTTTTCCTTCTTTTCTGTTTTAATAGATTTTAGCTTTACTTGGAAAGTTTGGTAGAACTCACTTAGCATCAGTGTACTAATGCAAAATATTGTAAAATAAATAATAACCACTACTAAAAATTTTCTGTATATTTCTGTAAATGTTCTGTGGGAACTTGATCTCAAGCATTTAAAAACATGCCAAGTTAAAGATTTAAAGGGAATTTATGCACTGTAAGCCTGTATATGTTGATTTACTTTTTATCAAATTGAGGAAAATGGTTGCTATGAACATTTAGTAATGCTATCTCAAACAGTTTTCTTTAAAGTGTGCTTAAAAGTTTGTTAGTAGTTCTGACATTTTACGTTTACATTTACGTTTATGGCAGACGTCCTTATTCATCTCTTTTACGAAACTGAGCAATTAGGGGTTAAGAGTAGTAGTAACTTGGTGGTGTTGGGAATTGAACCCCATAGCAATCCAATACCTTCACAACTGTGCTACCACTTTTAGATTTAATCGATTTAATGCTTTTAATAGACTTAATGCTTTTAACTTTTGTCCAGTTACTCCACTTGTTTTGTATTGCAGTAAATTATATAGAAAGCCATCAACTAAGTATATTTTATTTAAAAAAACAAAAGAAGACCATTACAAGATTGTGTCAGGAAACAAAAAGGAATAGGATGTTTAAAGCATGATTTTGATCCACTTTTGAGAATTTTTATTTACTCACAGCAGTTTCCTCCCACTGTCCATAAAACATGTACATAAGGTTGATTGGTGATTCTAAATTTCCCAAAGGAGTGTGTGTGTCTGTGTCTGTGTGTGTCTGTATGTGTGTATAGGCTCCCGCAGTTACCCCAAGCTAAAGAATAAGTGGGTTGAATAATTAATAAATGAATAATATATGTATTAGTCGTTGCACCTACTATTCAGATTATAGACATTTAATAGCCGCTGCGCTTCTATTTCTGTTAAAAAACGGGTGTGAATTGGTCTCAGCAGGGTGTTACTAAACAGTCTAACATTAACTGCCATTTGTTTTATTATCTCCTAGTGCTGGGTGGGTCATTTTGCTTATCAGGGTTATATGAAACACTAGTGCAGTAACCAGCTACGCATTCAGTGCATTCGATTACTATTACTTGTTGAGTACTGTTTATGTTTGTTTATAGCAGTGATGGTATTTATAATTATTACATGTTTACATTGTTTAAAGACAATAACAATTACAGAAGCTTACAAGATATACCATGTAAAATTAATAAAGCAACATCATTACTGTGTTATTATAGCATTAATATATGTAACATAGCAGTATTACATATTATTCATTTATTTTAGGTATCTGCTTTTGGTTTCTAATTTTATTGTTCCACAGTTTAATTTTATAAAAAGCAGTTTATTATTTTTATTACCAGTTGTGGGTAAGTTATATTAAGAATCCCTTTTTTCCCGCTCAAGTCTCCAGGCCCAGCCCCCACATCGCCACAGGGAGCAGAGTCTTCCAGCAGCAACCTGCTGCAGCATGAGGGAAGTGAAAACTTTGAGTCCCCATCTCCTGTGGGTAAAGAGGTAGGATTTTCATGTAAAAGAATAGTAAACATATTTACTTTACTGTATATGTCATTTACTCTATTTGGCTAAAGAGATTTTTGGACAGCAAATCATATCCCAAGTTGTCTATCATGATTCTATATATACTTATAGTCTGATTATAAGGAAAACTAAATCTGAAATATGATGTTTAGAAAACCCGTAATGATGTATGTATGTATTTGTACTGTATGTTACAGTTACAAAACCTTTGGCTTGTTTTTTTACATTTATAAGACAAGTACTCCACCATGGACACCTGGTGATACAATAAACAACCTTGTTCAGCTGGGAAAACATAATGATTCCAAGGGCCCATGCTCTTTGGGAGGTGGGGGTGTATATA
>JAOTQW010000021.1:5336666-5348396 GCA_026260075.1 Sisor rabdophorus
TATATATGAAATGTATGGTATCAAATATATTTATATATGGTATAAATATACATTTATATATAAATTATTATTATTATTATAATGTATACTTTAAAGTTATATAGTTGTTAGTTGTAAACATAAAACATACACATATAGATGACAGAAGGGATGAATATGTATATAACAGGTAGGAAAGAATCTGTTTGCAGCTCGGCCTATTTTTTCACTTGTATTCAGGTATTCAAAACATCAGAATTGTCTGTGGTCTCAGAGTAGGAGAGATGTTAGCTTTCTTTTCCCTGCTAGTCACATACACAAGCCGATTAGGCATATGTCATCTTGTACATAAAGTAGAGGGCTAAAAAAAACCCAGCTCCCTCCGATTATGTTTTGGTGACCTGCAAAAAAACCATCAGCAGCAGTTCACAAAAACTTTTCTGGCTTGCTATATCCCAGCGTGAGCAACTGTTGGCTTGTATCCTTGACAGTTAGTTGTAATAAAGGAGAGCTGACTGGAAATTGGCAAAGAACCAACCATGGAGAATTTTTATTCTTTTCTAAAATATCTTGAAACACCTTGAAAAAAACACACCTTTGCAAAGTTAAAAAAATCTGAGAAACAAACAAAAACCTTGAAGGTGCAATATTTAAATACCTGGCTATAGTTTAAGATAACCTGTCAACAGTACAGCAGTATCATACCAAGTAATTTTAGTCATGTGATTTCTTTCTGATAGTAATATTTACAGATTTCGATTTAAATTACATTTTTAAAAACCTTCAACAGAAATCTTTTTTTGTTGTTGCATTAACATGTATTTACTGCTTTTAGAGCTTAGGAATCTTTTGTGTAAAAAGAAATGTGTAAAATGCTGTGGAGAAAGATTGCACATTGCAGGTTTATATGAATTTACTTGTAAATTGTTTAATAGATTTGTTTGCAAGTTTCTGAATTTAGTTGTTTTGTGGTTTTTAAAATTGGCAGTCGAGGAGGAGCATCGCTTCATTCCCAACCTATGTTGAAGGTGAGTTTGGCCATAAACTTGAACACAAACTAATACAATACTGATAGTAATGACTGCATAAGCACCATTTCTATTCAGACAAGAATGTCCCCCTTGTCTTGTGTCCCAGTTCCAGGCCCGTGCGACCCGGAGGACCTCATTGACGGCATCATTTTTGCCGCAAACTATTTAGGCTCAACGCAGCTGCTGTCAGACAAGACGCCATCGAAGAACGTGCGCATGATGCAGGCTCAGGAGGCCGTCAGTCGCATTAAGGTTAGCAGAAAGCTTTTCTTACCCCCCCCTCTCGGGTTCTGATTGAAAAAGCTGAGAACTTGTTTGTACTTTAATCTTTCTTGTCTTTTTTCTGCAAAACACCATAACAGGATTAAGATGTGGAAATGACAGCAAAAGTATGACATTGTGGACAATTTTTTCATTGATTTTTTGTGATTTTTGTCTTTGTATAATATTGCATAAAGATTAAATATTTGAAATACAGCACCAGTACATAACCACTATCAAGTCGCAATTATGAAAACCATAAATACTAACCAAAAACACAATGTAACAGTGGAATTACAGACAGAGTGACAGTTCACATATTGAGAATGGAACCATTTTTATTAAAGGAAGAAACCCTGTTAGGATCACAAACAACTGCACCGCAATTGTACCACATCCATCATCTACAGCAGAATCAATGAGAGAGAAATATGCTGCCATTATTGTGTGCCAGCTAACTAACCATGTAAGGCAAATCTGAAATCTGATTGGTCAGTCCCACTGTAAATATAGTTTAGAGTACATAGGCAGCACTGCTGATTCTGATTCTGCTGATTACATTGACATGGCATGTCATCCACACACATGTACTGGAGTTCAGCAAAAAAATTGAGAAAAATTAATGCAATTTATCAGAACAAATATTAGAATTCATGTTGTAAACGTAGGTCTGATTCTGATTAAGAAGCAGAGTAGAACTAGCTGACCCTGATGCCCACCACTGTAGTAAATATACTGTATAAAATAATGTGCTTTTTACTTTTTCAGGTACTTGGTAATGATTGTATTTATGTATGTAGTTAAAAACAACATGCATCTCAGATCACTATGTAAAACTAATACAAAAAAAAAATTATATCACAAAGGACTGCAGGCATTTGCCACCGTCCCCCTTTCTATCCCTGTGTAGCAGAAAGTATCTAATCCCTCATGCAGGTACATGATTCAGCATTTCTTCTATCAGCATCCCGACATATTGAGCCCATCAGACTGTATAAAATGCAGAAACCTGCAGCAGCTGCGGCAAACTTTATCTTTAGTGCATCTGTCTTCCAGCTGATTTAAAAATGCAAATATCAGCATAGTCTAATGAGCTTCAATGCACTGCCAGGTTAGTTTCTGCTATACAGTGTTACATAGGGCTAAAGGAAATACAGAGCCTTTGGAATTGCAGTCAAAAAGAACTAAATATTACATTAGAAACAATTACTATTCGAAGTGTTGTTCTGATATACTGATATAAAGTTCCAAAACCGATTATTTGTATGTGACAGATAAACGGAACAGATATTAATTTGTTTTACTTCTGTAATAGATACAATCATAGCAGCAGAGCTAACCTAAATGTAAATTTTATTATAACACTTTTAATAATGTAATTGTACTACTATTTTTGCCAACCCCTCAAAAATAATGACAAACATATTTCTGTTGTGTTGAAAGAAAATAAAACCAACTGCTGCCATTAATTGGGTTCATAAAATAAAAGCTTAATGATAAAACAGGTGTTAAAGAACATATACTGCATTTCATTGCCTTGCACAATGACGATAAAGTTGTATCTATTTAATCTGATCTACTATTTCTAACAAAATAAAATAAAATTCTAAACTTTCTACATTTATTTAAAAAGTCAGCTACGCAAAATGCTCAATGCTGTTATTAACTTGGCTCTTTTTACATGGCCATCCCATAATGCTGGTCTTGTGTGCAATCACAAGGCAACGCCATATTGCTGGAGTTGACCTTACAAAACGATATTCGATAACAAAATAAAGGTTTAAACATATAAAAACACTATTATTTGTATAAGCTTTAGTTCATTTACTATAATAAATACAAAATAAGAGATATCCTAATATTGCATGTTGTTTTTTTAAAAATAAAAAATAGAACAGGATGGCTGAGGTGGTAAAGGTGTTGGCTTTTAAGCACGGCCCTTAACCCTTACTTGTATAAAGGAAAAAAAACACAACAAAATAATGTTAAAATTTTAGTTTAAAATTTTAATACAAAGCAATAAACATATAATAATTATATCAAATGCAGTCTATCTGGCTGAACGTATGGAACTATATATTAAAGAGACATCACTAAAAAGATTTTCAAAGTTATTATAATCGTTCTTACAAGTCCAGATGATGTCAAGCCAAACTCCAGTGTAATGTCCTTTTTAAATCATTTTACTTTAAGTAAGCAGTGGTATTATTTTAAACGTTTTCATAGTGCAGAGTAAATGGCGCATTGTAAAGGCAGCACTGTTAGAGTTGTGATCCTGCTTGGTATTTTACCTGGGCTTTGCTATAGGTGATGAATAATAGATGCCGACACACCCCAGTGATCTACCGGCTCACACAGTTAATTTAGCTTGTCTGTATACAGTGTTAAATTATTACTCCACCAAGATGGTGTGCGATGTTCCAGTTCTAAGTGGGACAAGTCGCATGTTATTTATGTATCTGGCGCTTCCCTCCAGACGAAGAGCTGCACTATTTCTATAAAAATTCTATTTAGGGTTTACATCTGATTTTCTTTTGATCCGTTGATACATCGATACATTTGATTTTTTTTTTCTTCCTCAGCGAATCCTTGAATCTAACATCTCAGTCAGATCGACCTTGTTCTTCTGTCGTATTAGAACCAAACCCTGTTTTTGCATTAGTCCATTAATTATTCATGCCCTGCGCCATCCTGTCACAGCTTGATCGCCTCATGTGAGATCATATTTTCAAAAAAAAAAGAAACAATTTGTTAAACAATAACTAGCTTTCAATTAAAGTTCCTTGTAGATTTCAATCTGGTTTGTTCAGCTGCCACGTTTTAATAGAAATGTACTGTAACAAAAGAAGTTACATTTTGAGTCTAGAGCAAGTAGGCCACCTTGTGGTGAGAGGGAATTTTAATTGAATTGATTTGTCCATGGACATTTTAGTGCCATTTTTGTTTAAGAAAGCAAATTTGTGGTTTGTGTGTATGGCAGGTGACAGACGGCTAAACATGAGTACATACACATACACACACTCAGCAATATAGCTCGGGTCGTCTGGGCTCTGTGCCCCTCTAACCATGTTCCTGTCTCTGTTTGTTCCATGCCATGCAGACGGCCCAGAAATTAGCCAAAAACAGGAAGAAGGTGCAGTAAATCATTTGTTTGGTGTTTTGCTTTTTCTCTTTTTCTATTCTTCCTCTTTTATTTATTATATTTTTTGTACCTGGCTGTTTTTCTGAATCCAGCAACAAGTTGTAACCCTGTATATCAAATATTTGTACTATTATTTGTTTTTCTTTTAAATTAAAAACCTGATTTGAGTAACAATAGCAGAAGCCATTATTGGGATTTTTTTTTGTTTTGCTGGATGCAGATAGGTCGGGCTTCTGCAACATTCTTATCTATTCATTCTAAGGCGATGTGATGTGCTTGTGTTTTTCTCTCTCTTAGACGTGTTCCTGGTACTAGGGCTGCCATGATTATGAAATTTGGGTGATCATTAATTGCCTGTTTATTCAAATATTTATTCAATATTTGCCTGTTTTAGGTCTTTTTTAACAATTAACTGCAGTATACAATTAAAATTCATTCATCTTCTATACCCACTTATTCCCTAACTGGGGGTCACGGGTGATCTGCTGGAGCCTATCCCAGCGCACATGGGTCGCTAGTCCATCACAGGGTCACATATAGACAAAGACCACACATGCACAGAACATCCACAGAACCCCGCACAGAAAGACCCCATGCTCTCCACATTTCCCCTTCACTTACTTTTTGCTCTATTTACATTTATATCATTTAATATTAACAGCATTTGGCATAAAACCTTATTCAGAGCGACTTACATTTATCTCCTTTACAACTGAGAAATTTAAGGTTAAGGTCTTGGTTCAGGGCCCCAGCAGTGGCAGCTTCATGACTGATACTTTGATCTTCCAGTTAGCAGCCCAACAACTGCACTACCACTTCCCCTGCTCCTCTATTTGCTTCTTGAGGAAAAAATTTTACCTTTATAACGTGTCACTTTAAGTATTCTGTTTGAGATGAATAGACATATAAATATGTTCTCGCTTTACACAGTTGCATTGTGGTGTATTACTATAAAGTGAGCTTGTGATGGAGCGTTAGTGGACAATAATTGCGATTGGATGCAACGACTACAGTTATGCCAAATAATTGAGATCATACGGTTATTTAATAATTGTGACAGCCCTACCTGGTACTACTGGTACCTATCATTTCTGTCTCCTCGCAAAAGCATTAAACAATCCCCTTAATGGAGAATGAAACTAACCACCATCGGACCTTTTTACGAAAAAAGATTAATGGTTACATTTGATTAGACATCTGAGCCCAGACTGAAAAAGTTACAATATTTCTTACAGAGCTGGTTAATGTCGCACTTAATGTCACATACAGCTCTCTTTCACTGCACATCTGGGCCTTGTATTAACCTTTATAGTAACCTTCTCTTATATTGGCCAGTGTTTCTCTTTTGGTTTTAATGGCTGGTGTTTGTCTGTGTGTGAGATAGCAAAAGAGAGAGATGAAGGATTGATGGTCAGTGAAATTCTTTGTGTCAGCAGGCCCCTGAGGGCGAGACGCAGCCCATGACAGAGGTGGACCTCTTCATTTCCACTCAAAGAATTAAAGTACTGAATGCTGACTCTCAGGTACGTTTTGTCGGTGTACCTAAACAATGCTTATAATCAAACTCTGCATCATAAGCATCAGCTTAAAGCAGCTTCACCACAGTACGAATGGATGCTTCAATTTGATTGGTTTAGATCTGTGATGGCCACAGTATTACTGTGGAGATTACAATGCAAAATTATTTTTAATTTTTTGGAGTGTGCCTTTAGTGATGGGACAGAGGAATAAAATGCGGAAGATAGAGAGAGGGGGGTGGGACCAGAAAGGACCAGAGCCAGGAATCCAATCTGGGTCACCGTAGCACAAGAATTGGCACATGTGAGTGCTGGTGCCTTAACCCACTACGCCATGGCGCTGGAGAGTTCATTATTAGGTTATGAGTGTCAACCATAGCAGTTTTTGCATTGTACAAAAAGAAAAAATTTAACTTTTGGTTTAATTTTCTCTGCAACTATGTAGTTGGCTCTGTACTAAAATTACATTTTGGTTTAAAAGCCAAACTTTATAAATACATGTCAGATATGCTTACTGAAAATAAACCAATGAGATCATTCCGAACATTATATCAATTCAGTTAGACATACCTAAGAGTTTACTCTCAACAAGGAGAATCTAATTTTACATATTACGCAGCTGCAGATGGAATGCGATAACAAAAGAGATCAGATGTGTTAAATCAGTAGCCATCTTTATATTCAGACTTGTATGGTCACGATAACCCAGGGTGTGCGTTTATTGGAAGAGCAAACAGGAGAATAAAAACGGAGAGATCGAAAAGAGAACAGAACCAGGGGAACCTGGGGGAAACTGAAGAGAATTAGCGTTAATTGAGCAGAAATACATAGAGCGTCGGTGTTATAAATGAGACCAGACATCGAATAAACCTTAGTGTCACCAAATAATAAAGGTGTTGTGTGATTAGAGTGACCGTGAACAGGTGCTGTAAAGTTTAGTCTCTAAATAAAATAGAATAGAATGAATAGAATAAAATAGAAATAGTTTATTTATCCAAAGCTTTTTTTGTTTTAACAGCAATAAACATATAAATACAAATAAAAAAACGTACAGTGGCACAGAAATAAGTCATTATACAGTCCTAAGATTGGGTGATTGGGTGAAGGCGGATGTGTTACTGTGACACCAAGTGACTATATTGATTTTATATTCTTGTTTTTATTTATTTTAAATTAATTTGTCCTTATTTTAATTTCATAGTTTTCACTGTTGTGATTTTTAATAATAATTTTAATTGCTCGGGTCACACATGCAGACTGATTACATGAGGCTTTGAGTTCATTTTATCTTCTTTACCCGCTTATTCCCGAATCCGGGGTCACGGGGGTCTGCTGGAGCCTATCCCAGCGCACATTGGGCACCCTGGACAGGTCGCCAATCCATCGCAGGGCCTAACTTAAACTTTTTTCATTTTGCAGGAAAATCAAGGTTGTTTTGGGGAAGGTAGCCAAAAATGTTACAGTTTTTCTAAATAATTACATTTGTGGAAAATAAACAGTGGATTTAAATATAGATTTTATTCAAATCTATATAGTATTTATAGTTGTTATACATTCCTTAATTTTTGTATGATCTGAAAAATAACTATATTTAAATCTACCATTAAACTATAAAAGGCTGTTCTAAACCATGCTGCAGCTCACCTTTCCCTGTTTTGTATCCTATAGGAGACCATGATGGACCACCCATTAAGGACCATTTCTTACATTGCTGACATTGGGAACATTGTGGTTTTAATGGCCAGAAGGAGGATGCCTCGATCTGATTCTCAGGAGAACATGGAGGCGTCAGATCCAGCCCAAGATGAAAAGCGTCAATACAAGATGATCTGTCATGTGTTTGAGTCTGAAGATGTGAGTCCAGTTTTTTTAACGAACCCATAATGTTTTTTTTAAAGCAAAACATTTTTAATCCTCAATATTGAAAAAAAAGTGACATCAAAGACTTTCTGATTTCTAATTACCCTGGTTGGTAGCTGTTGAAATAGCACAATTCCTGATCTTCGGACAATTTTTTGACTTGACTTTTGACTTGACTTGTCGACTTGCTGACAACATATAGTTACAGACAGTGGTTAGATGCACAATTCAATGAACATGAACAATGATCACATGACAAGACAGGAAGTGAACGAAGGACATGAGCAAGAAACATAAAACAGACCCCAACCTTTTACTATTTTCCTAAGGTTTCTTTTCTGAAATCTCTTTCTTCTTGTCCACAGGCCCAACTCATAGCACAGTCCATTGGCCAGGCTTTTAGCGTAGCATATCAGGAATTCCTGCGAGCCAATGGCATCAACCCTGAGGACCTGAGCCAGAAGGAGTACAGTGACCTCCTCAACACACAGGATATGTACAACGATGACCTCATACACTTCTCCAAGTCGGAGAACTGTAAAGATGTGAGTGATAGATGCTGCTTCTTTAAAGATGATAAGCTATAGAGAAGACACTTAGCTTAAACCGAGTGATTGTGTGTATGTGTTTCCTAGGTTTACATAGAGAAGCAGAAGGGAGAGATCCTAGGAGTGGTGATTGTGGAGTCAGGCTGGGGCTCCATCCTTCCTACAGTCATCATTGCTAACATGATGCATGCTGGGCCAGCTGAAAAATCTGGAAGACTCAATATAGGGGATCAAATCATGTCTATCAATGGCACCAGTCTGGTTGGACTTCCTCTCTCCACCTGCCAGAGCATCATCAAGGTGCAGTCTTTTGTGATAAGAATGTCTATTAATTTTTGTTGATTTTTCGATGTGCTGTCAACCATATTTTTCTATAGTCATTTTTATTTAGGGTGGCCCAGTGGCATAGTGGTTAGCTTGGTCACAGCATGAAGGTCTCAGGTTCGATTTTTCGGCCAGGGGTCTTTCTTTGCGGAGTTTGCATGTTCTCCCTGAGCTTATGTGGGTTTACTCCGGTTTCCTCCCACAGTCCAAAAACATGTACATCAGGTTTATTGGTGACTCTAAATTGCACATAGGAGTGAGTGTGTGTGTGTGGTTGTTAGTCTACGTGTGGCCCTGCAATGGGCTTGCAACCTGTCCAGGGTGTTCCTCTACCTTTCGACCTATGTGAGCATGGATAGGCTCCAGCAGATCCCTGTTTCACCTAGTTATGAAATAAGCAGGTGTATAAGATAAATGAGTGAATTAATGAATTACATTTTTATTTATTGTTCCCAGATACAGAATCATAACTACTGATTAAAGCAATGATAATCTTGTCCTAGCATCTGTTTTATTCCTCAGGGGCTAAAGAACCAGTCCAGGGTCAAGCTAAACATTGTGAGATGCCCACCAGTCACCACCGTGCTCATCAGGAGGCCAGACCTGAGATACCAGTTGGGGTTCAGTGTGCAGAATGGCATTGTGGGTATTTCCTTCAAGAAATATTTCAGTATTTTCCCAACGTGTTACCAGTGTGCCCAATTGTGAAAGTTTAATACAATATAATTATATAAGTATAAAAATCTGATGAATTCACGCTTTCCATGCTCCACCCCTAGGGGTGGTGACTAAGCGATAGGCTAAACTAAAATCAGAAATTTGGGGTATAAAACGATTCTGAGAAACAAATGAAACAACATGAAGGTGTTAGTAATCAAGAGCAGTGTAAGGAGCAGGCTTCCAAAAACGGAGGACTCCTTTTATTATGCTGTATGATTTGTGACATTCTCCAGTCAAGATCTTTTTATTCTTCTTATTATCAACATCATAATCCTTATTAAGATTATTATTACCAGTAGTATACAGATGTACCATAAGGTTGGGAGGAAGGTTGAATATTGCTTTAAAGTCAAATGAATGCAAACCTTGGTTTCAGTGCTGTTAAAGCAGTTTGTCCTTCAGATTTGCAGCCTTATGAGAGGAGGAATAGCTGAACGAGGCGGCGTTCGTGTTGGTCACCGCATTATTGAGATCAACGGACAGAGTGTGGTGGCCACTCCTCATGAGAAAATTGTACACATCCTGTCCAATGCAGTTGGTGAGGTAAGACAGTGAATAATGTTAATAAATTTTATAATATTCATTAATCATTTCGGGCAGCACGTTGGTATAGTGGTTAGAAAAAAGTTCCCGGGTTTGATTACCGGGCACGGGATCTTTCTGTTTGGAGTTTGCATGTTCTCCCCGTGCTTTTGTAAGTTGACTCCAGGTTCTTCTGTTTCCTCAGGAATTGCCCATAGGAATGAGAATAAGAGTGTGTGTGTGCGTGTGTGTGTGTGTGTGCACGTGTGCATGTGTGTGAGGCCCTGCGATGAACTGGTGACCAGTCCAGGGTGTACCCTTCCTTCCTATGCCCTTTTAGAGAGCTGAGATAGGCTCTGGTAGACCCCTGTCACACCGAATTAGAAAATAAGAGGATATAGAAGAGAAATTACTAACTGAATGAATAACCAATTTTAAATAATAGAATGGGCGGCACGGTGGCGTAGTGGTAACACCAAGAAAAAGGTTCTAGGTTCGAATCTCAGGCACTGTGAGTGTGCGTGGTTGTGTGCATGTGGCCCTATGATGGACTGTCCAAGGTGTACTCCCTGCCTTTTGCCCTATGTGCGCTGGGATAGGCTCCAGCAGACCCCTGTAACTCTAAGTTCGGGAATAAGCGGGTGTAGAAGATGAATAAATAAATGAATGTAATAGAATATCAGAATAAGTATAATTACATTATTCTTTACAATAGCTGTGTGTAGAGATGAAAAATGCAGGAAGCGTGTGAGTGCACCATCTAGTGGAATCAACTGAAACGTAGCGTAAACATGTCATATGAATGCCTTGTTTGGGATAGGTTTTCAAATAGCTGGTTAAACAGGGCCAGAAGCCATATATTTGTCAACCACCAACCTAAACACTGGTTGATCTGAACATTCTATACTGGTTCTTGAACAGTAGTGCTTTGTGCCCTGTTACATCCTATGTGATTCCTTTGTGGATGTTATTGTGTTTATAATATCTTGTTTGTTCTTCTGTGTTCCTCAACAGATTCACATGAAGACGATGCCTGCCGCCATGTACCGCTTGTTGACAGCCCAGGAGCAGCCAGTTTACATCTAAAACACAGAGATACCCTGGGCCTTCTGACCTCATCTCACCCTTATCTTTTTACTTTGGACTAATGATAGCGTGAGTGAATAATGTCCACTATTTATCCACAATGATTTACTTCCTGTCCACTTCCTGTCAGCACAGGAAACCTTTAGTTCTGCACATGTCTCTCCATCCAGCTGTGACACAGACACTGAATGTACGATCTCCGTGACACATGTAACTCCGCTGATGAAAATACATATTTACAACAGTATAGCAAAGGTTTTGCACTGTTGTATGTAAATGTGGTTTGCTTTTAGATGTTATTTATTGATTTATTTATTTTTATGTGATTTTAAACCTGGCAACCATCAAACATTCCACATGGATTCTCTTCCTGGCGTTAGAAACATGCAGCTGTTAGCCAGAGAGAAACGAAGTGAAGTCAATATTTTTAAGGAGTCTCTACGTGTGTATTTCTTATAGTAGTGGAAAATAAGAGTATACAGAATCGTGTTCCGTTGCCACACAAGAAAAGTACTTTTACCAAAAATCACACATTCACAACCTATAAAACTGGCACAAATATAATCATTTGCTATTAGATTCCATTTGATATCTTGGAGGGCGGCGCGGTGGCGCAGTGAAGGTCCTGTGTTAGAATTCCGGACACGGGGTATTTCTGTGCGGAGTTTGCATGTTCTCCCCGCGATTGCGTGGGTTTCCTCCGGGTACACCGGTTTCCTCCCACAGTCCAAAAACATGTG
>JAOTQW010000021.1:5486072-5498108 GCA_026260075.1 Sisor rabdophorus
TGGTTTGACTGATGCCTGGATGACCAGAGGAGAGTGAGGAGTGGACCCAGGCCAGACTCCATCTCCCCTTTTTTCTCATACCCTCACAAAGCAAGAAATGGCAATTCTTAACAAATTCAGGTATGAAAGTAATGATGAGTGGGACAGGACTGACTGCGTGCAAGGAGTTTCCTTCTTTTAAAAATTTACAGCTTATGATTCCTCCACTGAGGATTTAACTACCATTGACTACTGTGCCTAATTCAACACAGATGCCTCTGCTGCTTTAGACTTTCTTTTGGACCCCATCCCATTTTTTCTCTCCTTTTGTACACACACAGTATTTCTTAATTATACAGGCATTCTAATGATATAATTGTTAGTAATTAACAAATAATATAATATATAATTATATTAAACTGTAACGGTTTGAAAACTTCCAAACATTATATCGACAACCAGCCTCAGAAGTTGAACATTTCAGGTATTTTTTTGGTGATGACATTTGGTCGCTGTCTATATCCAATACACACAGTTGGGGAAAAAAAGACAGAAGAATTTGTCTTCCGGTGCTGCTGAAATGTTGTTGTTTGTCTAATGGGAAATTTTAGGACATGTTCTGCTTTCAATAACAGCCTGGCAAAAACAAGTGGTGTGCCGCAAAGATTCAGAGGCCACAAATGACACTGCCGTTGTTGTGATGTGGCATTCTGCTGCCACTATGGTAACCAAAACAAAAATCATTCAGCTCCAAAGCTACTGTTTTGTCACGCAGACACCATTTAGAGCTAAAAATGTCTGGTGAGGCTGTTTTTTATGTTTGATATGCTTTGGTAGACACTGAGTTAATTATAGCATTAATAGTAAAATGGCTAATGGTTTACTGACTGTGGCTTATAGCAGCATAGTTTAGGCTCTCTGGAGACCTATCTGGGATCAGAACTTCCCCTTCAGTGTAAAACTCAGGCATCTACATTCCATTATTCATCAGGCCATCTATCTTTATATATATATATATGTCTGTCTGTCTTTTGTCTTCTCCTTTCCTGTCACAAATTTTAACCTTAGCATGAGAAATGGTTCATCATGTCATCCTGTACTGCACTTCTAACACTTGATCTGTTCTCTTCTACAACAAGCAACAAGTTACCTGGGACCTGCCAGACATCAACAATTACAGACTGCTATCAGTTCTCTCTTTTCTTTTAAAATTGCTTGCACGCACTTTATATAATCAACTCTCTATCTCTTACAGAATAACCTCAAAGATCCCAACCAATTTGGCTTTAAAGACTCACTTTATAGAGTCCACCCTATTTACTATTACTGAAAGCTACATGCTATCCAATTATCCTAATGTCATCTTTTCTTATTCTTCTTTCAGCTGTGTTTGACATGTCAACCGCTGTCTAACACCTACCAAAGATTATTAAATGATTTGCTCCTTTGTTGCTATTGATGTATATATTTGCTGCTCTTTTTTGTGTTGTTACACTCCAATTTGTGATCTTGCATATTAGTATTGAGCAGTTCAACAAGAAGAATAAAACCACTTTTGTACATCCCTCTGGAAATGAAAAACATCTGCTAAATTATGTAAATGTAAATATAAAACCTGCAACACTACATTAGAATATTTTTTACCCATGGGATTTACATTTTATTTACATGAACACTTTTATTTTGAGATGTAATTACTATAGAACTATTTTCCTGTAATTCTATGCTGAGCTGGCTGGGATGAGGTAAAGTAACAAATGTGTGAGATATTTTTTTTCAATAGATGCATTAGACTAAAACAAAAGTCTCTCACCTTACATAACCAGGCCAGACATCTCCCCTATACAGGCCCCTGCAACCCGTGGTTCTGGGCCCCAAATCACAGTGCTGTTATATAAACCTAGGCCTCCCAGAAAGCAAAGAAAATCTGTCTGTTGCCCCTCTCCTTTTTCCTAACGCGTAATAGCTGCTGTACAGTAGCCAAGCCTCTCTGCGGACAGCGGTCTCTGGCAGCAATCAGTCCAAACACCTTCATAAAGTACTTCCCATATATTTGCGAAACATGCTCTGTATGTTTTTTTATACTGTTTAGACTTTTCTATAGTGCTGTGTTGCTGTGTGTACTCTAATACAGTTTTTTTTACCAACAGTGAATTCAGGAATGAGTTTCAACATAGTAACAGAAAGAAAGTTTTGATTGTTTGGGGTAGTCAGTCTTTCTGCAAGCTATTCACTTTGCATTTACAACTTATTATGCCAAACAGGTTGTTATCTTAGGACCTGTATTAAACCTGAAGATGCAGGTATGTTTACAAACTTTCAAACTTAAAATTCATTTGCATTCAGATTACAGCACACTTTCCACCAGTATTGTATAGTGCTTATTGCAGGGAATTTATTTATATATTTCCATAGAATTTTTTTGAATAATTACAAAAAGCACGACAGGCAGGAAAGTAAACAATGCTTCGCACAAATTTGGCTTGTTCAGTGTTTTTTTTTATTTCTCTTACTTACTTAGAGAAACTTAATTTTATTCAAGCCACATAGACCATTTCCATAGTTTCAGGCTGCTTAAACAAAGCCAGCAGCAACTTAGAGACCACCGGCCTGAGCATCGGCACTGCACCTATCTCCGATAGCCTGCTCCTGCTTCATCCAACCCACAAGATCCATCAACATTATTTCTACTTACACCATAAGTGCTTTGTGCATGAAAATAATTGGTGCGCTGTAGGTGTAATATTTTCATGTTTTTATGTGTGTAGAGAAAATTATAGTAATTAAACATTAGGAACAACTAAATAAAAGCATAAAACTGCTACCTGTGTTTTGATGATTTCATCATCTCTGTGGATTTTGAGGGTGTATCCACGGTTGCATGTGACTATACAGCGGACACCATTGAAGAAACTTGGGCTGCTGCATTTTATTTCCGCATTATGCACCATAGGCTTGTGGCAGTCAATAGCATCACATGAATAATGCACACAGCTACAGTAGAAAAACATAGTATTCATTGTAATTATAAATATCATAAAGATGACAAAGGTGCAGCATTGCATGTGATCAAAAACATTAAATGTAACAATTCTGGATATTGAATTGCAATTTTATTGTGTATTTACTGGCGTAACCAACCACAATCAGCAATGCAGTGATTTCATTTGCAATTGCATTAAAGTGCCTACCTTTGGCCCATGGGGTTATAGATCTCATTGCTTTGGCAGCCACTAATTGTAATGGGGTCAAAGTACTGAAAGGAACGCAGACCGACTCCAGAAATGGCCACTAGTGCTGATCGGAAGGTCAATACTATAGCCTTGGTCCTGTAGAAAGCCATGCTCAGGTCATGAATCACAGGGATCACTAAAGGATTGTTTCTGCAACTTAGCCGCCATTGGCCTGCAAAAATTTGCAATCTTGTAAATACTTGTTACTCCAAAGCTAAACTTTACATCAATAATAAAATGTATAATAAATTAGCCAACTGGAGATTACCATAATAAAACTATGATACACATAAAAAGGCATATGATATACTAAATATATAATGTAAATGTATGATAAATTAAGTCAAACCAAGACTGTGAAGCTGTTGCTTGGTGTCCATCAGCTGAACAGTGACATTGCTCTCACTCTGATCACTGTAGATGGTCCCATCTGCAGCCAGGTGAATAATGACAGCAGCAGCGACCATGGGGTGGGAATAATATGCCTAAGGAGAATGTTAGATGAGCATGGTAAAAAAAAGGTACAAACAAACATGGTTATGTTCAACACACATTGAAAATAAATAGAGTGACAGAGTCTTACAGCTGTAGCCCTAATTTGATAGTCACTGTAAAACAGTGTAGAATATGTCTAAGTCCTTCACTTTTCCGGTGAGTCGATTTTACAAACGTAATAATGTTGTAAATGTTTCTGAGGTTTTCTTTCCAGCTCCACTTAACATTGCAAAACATCTGCTTTAGGTAATTTCCCCACCTTTGCATTTCCTTTAAAAATTATGGGCCAATTTAAGCTGATATGCTATTTGAGATATGCAAACTTTACTCAACAAGTAACACCACCAAATAAATGTTACCATCTCTAGCTTTATATTAGGACACTCCTCATTCAAGCAATGTAAAAACCATAACTATTTTTTAAAAAGCAGACCATCTCTCCAAACTGTAAACCATTTCACTGCTTAGCAGAGTTGCTATGTTGTCATTTGGGATAACATGAGCTGCCATTGGTCTTTTCTTTTCTGGTTTGCAACTGTTTTACAAAAACTTTTTTAAAAATGTGTAAAATGGGTTTTTAAAATTTGTGCCTGCATAATTTCCCCTATCTAAACCAGAGTTGGTTAGTTGGCATGGCAGCAGAATGTATTTGACAAAAATTATTACATCCGTACATGCTTGGATATTTCAGTGGCTAGGTTTGGATCACATAACTCATCATCAAAACCATCAGTTTTTGTTTTGTTTGAAATTATCTCAGTGTGCAAGAATCAACATATTTTGTATTGTGTGCATTTTGAGGGTTTGTGTGTCATGTTTAAGTGCAAAATTTTGTTTATTATTACTGTAATGCTCTGTGTAGTAACACAAGTTTATTGGGAGATATAAATAAAGTGTTTTTGTCTATTGGGGCTTTGTTTATTGTGGCTGGTATGTACCAAAATATTAGCAATAAAAAAATGTTTTGTATTAGTTTGAAATATATGAAACAGATTATTGCTCTTTATGTCTCTATGTTTTTTGGTTGATCAGATCTTACATGAACCATTTAATTTCTTACCTTTAACTCGTAATGAGCAATCCAGCTTTGTCCATGTGATTCCTCACATGGAAACCAGGCATACTTAGACACCCCACCATATGACAGGTCGAATACCTTCGACAAACAGCTCTGAAAGTAGAAACACACTAACATTTTACAATTCTAAATCAGCATAGCTCCTAAATTTATTAACTTAAACTATAAATTAATTAAAAAAACAGCAATTTTTGTAAAACACAAACTTGTCTCACAAATGCCCTATGCCCTTCAGGGGTAACTCCAATATAATATTCAAAAATACACACATGTATTGCAATCTAATAAAAATGTATGTCTTGAAAGAATATGTGAGTACACAAATATTTAAATATGTACTAAAGATAACGTGGAAAAAATAACTACCAAGCAACTTGTGGGAGCTAAAATTATAGCCAATGTATTATTTTATTGATTGTATTACTTCACTTATCACATAATACTTGACACATAATGTGTGAAAGGAAAGAAAGAAAACCGAATTCTTTGAATCCTTACAGCTTAACATATAAAACAAAATTATAAAACTGACTTTTCAACAGAATTTCACAAAAAATCATAAGAACTCGTTTAGGGTGACATCATTAAGTCACTAGATGACTTTGGCAAGCTGCATGATTTAGACTAGCTTATAGTTGAATAATATCCTATCCTATCAGCAGTAGAGTTACTGTCTGACACTGTGCCTGTTTTTTCTTATACACACAAACACATGCATATGTCTCTCAGGTAGACCAATTTGCATAGTTCTTAATCAAACTTTAACTTTGACTTTATAAATGTCACTCATTCTAGTTACCTGTGATGTAACACCCTTTATTCTAAATTTTTTCTATAGGTGTGGAGCCTTATTTGTTGTATTAAAAGGTGAATTCCTTGGAAGGATAGCAATGAGGGCCTAAGCATGAAATGCATGGCCTGCCAGTGACAAAGAAGGATGTAAATATTTTTTTTGTCCATTTCAATACTAGATGAATACCCATCATTATATTACTACCACACGGCAGTGTTCCCCTCCACTAAGCTCCAGTAGCAGTAACTATCAGATTCAATACCCTGATGCCTGCTTACAAATCCAAAAACGAAGCAGCGCTGTCTTATCTTTAAGCACTCATTACTTCATCACGAAGGTACCAATAAACTGGACCCACCATCACCTAAAAGGTAGGACTGCTACAAGCCTTTCTCTGTTTTGCCAGCAATTTGGTAAAATTTCTCATCAATGTTAGAAGAGCAGAGAGCAGAATTCATAAAAAAAAATAAATAACCCCTGTATTTTTTGTTGGATGCCACCCATTTGTCACCCATCTCAACCAATTGTCACCCTTGTACATTTTAGCTTGGAAATATGTGCATGTCTCTATATGTATATAAAGTGAGTTAATGTATCTATGGGAAACAGCTGTTTTTCCCTGTGAAACCTTGTAAAACTAATTCATAAAGCATGCAAATGTTTTCACACAATGATTTCCCACTGCTGATGCTCAGTACAACACCTTACTATGAAATTTCTTAAAATTGTTGCTATTTTGAACAGATCAAACATTTTCTTGTGTCTGGGAAAATAGAAAGAGCATAGAAGCAAAAACATTGGAATTTAGCAACATCCCGCAGAAAATATTTCTAGGAGGATTTGCGACACTATAATGACATGAGGTTGTGTGATGAAAATGGCTTGGTTTAGTGGTTTTAAGTATTGCATGCTTATTATATGTTTTGGCAGCTCACACAAAAGTTAAAGTTAAGCTTGACAACAGAATAGTTTATCTGCTGGATTCATGTTTTTAAGTAAAGTAATTTGCTGTAAGAACCAAAGGCAAATAGAATTAAATGACAAAATTTGTAATTAATAACCTTGCAAAATAATCCAAATTAATAAATATACTTGTAATCCACAAAGGCTAATTCATGAATGCGAATTATCTTTGAGACCTACACCCAAACAAGATTCTCTAACGAGACCCAAAAAAGTTTTTGCAAGCTATTTTTAAAGATGCACTGAGCACAAACAGCTATTTTTTGTTTGTTAACTTTTTAATGCAAGTAAAATTTCCTGGAATGATTTTGATTATAATGGTCTAAACTGCTTTACTAAGGTGGCCTACCAAAACTCAGAGCACCAAAACTCAGAGCACCATATAATGTAATACCCAAATGAAAACTCCTGGTAAATGTAATTGTGAGTGTGTGGTCCTGGTTAGACTGGTGACCTCTCTAGTGTGTCCCCCTGCCTCTCGGCCTATGTGTTAGGGAATAGGCGAGTATAGAAGATGATTGAATGAGTTTCAATATATTAATATAATTCATTCACCTATCCATCTTTTATACCCTCTTATTCCCTAACTCGGGGTCACAGGGGTCTGTAAAAGCCTATCCCAGTGCACATAGAGCACAAGGGTACACCCCGGACAGGTCACAAGTCCATCACAGGGCCACTCATGTCATCTTTAATTATTTTACTTTAACAATAAAAAACAGGTTTAATTACTATTAAATAGTGTTTAATTCAGTGTGTGCATGTGTATGTGTGTGTTAGTGTGTGTTATCTCCTCACCTTTGTCACAGCAGGATGGCCTGCAGCTACCTCTGCAGGGCAATGTACACTGTGTGCATTGGAAACCTCGACCCCTGTGGCCCATTGGTCTAGGAAACCACTGGGTGTGTAAAGCCCACAATCCTTCACACTCTTCTCACGCTCAAAATCTTCACAAAGACCATCACCATCATACACGTAGCAAAGACTGGGCTCATCTACAGTAGGAAAAAAATTTACACACTATCATATTCTATACTTAATTTTTGGATGTGTTAAAATCTTACTAACTAATTTGATTTTAAATATACATTCTAAAACTAGATGTATTGTTATTGATACTTTTTAGAAACAATTACATTTTTTTTTTATCAAAAATTTTTTGTTTATTTTATTATATTTAAAGCTTAAACTACTAGAATAGACTAGATATTCACAACGAAGACAGGGAACAGGGAACCTGTTTTCAACAAAAATGGAAGGCAATGTCACATTATTGGAAGACTGAGAAAAAAAACGTCACCAAATTTATCATATGTGCTTGAAACAACAGTGGTTGGCCATGTTGTAAACACTGGGTTGACACTGAGAGAGGTTTAGTTACCTAGTAAACTGTACAGTGCTGTTGCTTCACTAACAAGGATAAAAAATCAGTTAAAAACAACTTATATTGCGGATGATCTAGTCTGATCTAGTGTTGATAGCCTAGAGGAAAAAGAGGACCTATTTTCACAGAGGAACCAGAACACTATTCACATGCCCAATAATGTAATACATTTAAACATCTAAATGTCCACCTAGTCTCTCTATTTTGCAAAAAAATGCTTTGTTATTTGTAAACTGTGTGTAGTGTTTTAAAACTATGAGCCTTGTTTTAAACTGTGCTTAAGTTCAATTGTAAAATATAAAGTAAACATGGTATTGTTAAAATGTAAAATGAAGGCATTTATCAATACATCTGGAAAACGTCATTGAACTAAATACCATAAAATGCCACTCCCTGTTCAAGGAATGCCTTTGTACGCTTACTGTTAATCACACTGATGCATTAAATAAATCAAATGCAGCTGTTACTTTGAAAAATGCCTCCAAGTCAGCCCAAATCATCTGCAGTCAAATATCTGGGTAATTATTCCATACCTTTCACATCTTAATGCAATAGTTGTAACTCTAAAGCATTGTCTTTAGTGCATCATGTCTTTTTGGCTTCTGTAAATCTTAAAAGGGCTTTGTTTTTGTTTTTTTATTACACTGTCAGTGTTCCCTCTTTCACTCTACACTTAACTGAATTTTTTACATATGTTTCTTCAAGGTCTATATTTTTATTTTGTAATTATAATCTGAAGTCTCCCTCTTTCTGGGTTTTGCAGATTTGCAGTTTGTTTTGGTAGTTGCCAATTTTGCTGCCGGAACTAGAGCTTTGTTGAAATGCCCTTTGTGAACGCCCTATAATAATTAACTTTTTACACTCTAGTATCATGGTTTTTTTACTGCACATATACTGGCCATGCTGATAGTTGTGTGACCCACCTTATGCACTGATGGAAGCATGGCATCAGACAATAACCACAATAAACACAATTAATGTTGGGGTTTTTTATAGTTACCTCCATCGGGGGGGATCAATAATATTCCGCTCATACTCTGGCCATGTTAAAAGTTTCTTCTACCCAGGTATGTGGCTAAAGTGCCATCGGTGGTGCTGGGTCCTAGTGAGCATCTGTCCTTCCTTACTTTTGGACTCATATTAGTAAAAATGGAACCCTCCATTACTTAAGTGGTCGTTGGGTATGTACAACCACAGAGCTTTATGAAGGTTAGATGTTTTGGCATGTCAGAGAGCCCACAAACAAATTATAAGTAGATACGTGAT
The DNA here is from genome assembly GCA_026260075.1 of Sisor rabdophorus. Taxonomy (NCBI): domain Eukaryota; kingdom Metazoa; phylum Chordata; class Actinopteri; order Siluriformes; family Sisoridae; genus Sisor; species Sisor rabdophorus. The sequence continues at coordinate 5,495,264 of JAOTQW010000021.1, forward strand.
TCCTTGTCCCAGATTGGCTCAAAGCACATTTAACTATGAACCACTTTTAATCTTAATTCCAGCAATTTATTCACAAAGAAGTAGGATTAGCACACAGCATGCAGAAGTTGAGCCAATAGTTACAGACCTTTAAACTTTGTGGGGCCTTCAAATAAGCTCTAAAACAAACTGAATAGAGTAGGGGGATTCTTTGTTGTGCTGTAAATATAAAATACTGATTCGAACGATTCGAAATTGTTTAAGTCTAAATTTTGGTGGAGGTGGAATTATAGTTGTTGCAGGATTTTGCAAAGATTAATTGACAGCATTTAACCCATGCGATTGGACCGTCAAAGAAAAGCAACAGGTGTAAAGTCCAATTCAGTTAGTCTTACAAGATAAAACAGTAGCACCATCTGCTCCAGTTCTTTAAAAATATTAAGCAATAATAAAAATGTTCTTACATTTTGTTGCATTGTTTATTTATTAAATGAAGAAAAAAAGGGGAAAAAGGATCTGTGAATTTAGTGAAATCCCTTCAAATGAGTGGCTTTATTATCGTTTCTCTGACAATTACAATAGCCCCAGAGGTTTAGGGTTAGAGATCTACATCAATACAAGACTTTTTGACTATCCATAAAAAACATTTTTCTGTTATGTTTTCCTGATATCAAAGGCAGCTAATAAACAGGATATTTTGCTGTACATACCGACACAGTTATACAACAGTTCTTTTTTACACTGGCTGGAACAACCATCTCCATTAGCGAAGTTCATGTCATCACACTGCTCCCCGAGATAGCTACAACAAACAAACAAACACACACACACACACACACACACGTACACACACACACACACACACAAATTTAGTTCCAATATTTAGATAATTCTATACAATAAGACACTGGGCATTTATTGGCAATGGGCATTTATACTCATCATAATAGTTGACTTTAAACAGCACTTATTCCTTTCGCTCCTATTCCTTTCCCTTAGTTTTTTTTTCTAAACAAAAACATTTTCTGATATATGTAATTTATTTGTTCTATATGGATGAAACAACTATAAGGACTATCATATTAAAATGACTATAATGACTATAACATATAAACAACTTTCATTTTTTCAAAGTTTATATAGAATGTTTAATAATGCAGTTGATTATAATAATTCATAGATAATTTATTCTCTAACAGAAAATGTTTGTCACTTGATATATAATTGCACACATTGTGATGATCTGCTGCATTTAAAAATCAATCTGTCTAATAAATAGTCATAGTAATTTTTGTGGCAATTATAGTGTTATGGGTGTTTATCTTTAGTTTATTAGAGTGTTTGTGAGATAACTTACTGTTGGATAAGTCCATCTCCACAGTAGGGTGAGCCCAGTTGATGTATAAGCGCAGGAGATGGCTCACTTTCTGCTGTCTTGGAAACAGTCAACACACTGTAGGTGTAGGTCTTCCTGAACTCTACATCCCTGAAGATTGGTGTTCAACATGTCAAAATGCTTTGTAGTTATTAACTATGTGTTTAATCTACTTGCATGATCAGTTTACATCTTTGCTAATTATTTATTTTTAAATTACTAAACAAAGTAGCAATCTCTTCAATAGAAAAAAGTTCAATGTATAATAAGAAAAAGAAGAATGACATAAACAGAACATCCTAATTTCAGGTGTTAAGCTTAGGACCACTGACATAATACAGCCTTTTTGTTCATTTGGCATGTTCGGTACATTTGCTCACACCCTAAATAGAACAATAGAATAAACAAAACAACTTACAACAATACATACCTATGCAATAACAAAAACAGGAGAGCATAAGAAACACACCCCACACATATCTGTTACAGCTAAAACATCTATATAAAAAGAAAACATATAATTTACAAGCCTGACATTTATATTTGAAGTTTAAGACATGGGTGAAGCGGTTCAATATGTAATTTGTGTATCTTTATGAGTTAGTTCACCTCCAGCAGTGTGATGTACCTTAGGTGTTTGGTTATCTCTCAGTTTACATTATCTACACTAATATTTTGCCATTTTCCCACTACCAACAAAACAACCTGGGTTGATAAACATAGAAACAGTCAACGTTTCTAGTTTCTAGGTGTACAGTGGTGAGTAGGGCAAAGAGAGTTGAAAAACAAGCAGGACAGTGGTCCTTGAGGAACAAGTTAGATCTGACAAAGAATGTAATGGCTTTATCCTGGAAAACATTTTCCCAAAACAGAGCTGGGCTTAATAATAACCCTGCCTTTTCTGAAGCCTGAAAGAATTTTCAGGTTAAAACAAAAATTAAAAAGCTGCTAATAAAATGTGAACACATGTATTGTTTTCTCATATTAGATGGTAATAGGCTATTCACGTATCACACAAAAAAACACAAGAAAAATAGCAAGGCAAGCTGTTTCTTCTACTTTTTGAAGCACATGATTGCTTGAGCTCTGTAGGCTTTTCGTTGGAAACAAACAACAAGAAATAAACAACAATTTTCATTTTGCTGAAATCTTCCACAAAATCTATTTATGAAAAAATAAGAAAAAACCCAAAATAAGCTTCTCTTCTATTTTACTGCTAAGATTCCAATGTAATGAAAAAGGTGAGGAAGCTGATTGGTTGGTTCTTGGCACATGACCGATGGTGTGCCTGTGGCGTTGAGCTTTTTTTATCTTGATGCTGCTTTGTCGTTCAAACAAGTACATGTATCTTACTGGGTGGATTTAACATAATAATTAACAAGCCAGCAGTGTGGGCCTCTGAGCAAAGCCCTTAACCCATACTTGCTTAGTTGTATAAATAGGATAAATGTATGTCGCTCGAGATGAGGATGTCTGCCAAACACTCTAAAT
>JAOTQW010000021.1:5528852-5540755 GCA_026260075.1 Sisor rabdophorus
GGACCTTCTTGTTGTGAGGCGACCGTGCTAACCACTACGCCACCGCGCCGCCCTCTTTTAATGCTTATTGTAAATTATTTGCAGTCAATGGCTGCCTTCAGCTCAAAACACATAAACATCAGAAAACTGTTATATATATATACTGCTGGGACCTCTGTGACCCTGAAACCGAAGATGAATGAATAAATAAATATTGTAGTTATTTTTTAAATTAGTTTGCAGACAAATCAGGGTTTATGTAAACAAAAAAAGAAATTAATTTTGTTTATTCAAAAACATTTGACTTACATTAACAGGTCAAATCGGAGCTGTCTGTTTACATGACAGACGCTAATACACGTATTCAATTCATATTTCATTTATTTTTATAAATGATTAAGACCTGAAAACAACATTGGAGAGAAAAAACAGCTGCCTTTTGTTATTGATTTACTGTGGGTCCTTCTCTCTAAAGTTCTAAGTTATTTAGTGCAAGACTTTAATAATCTTCTATATCCGCTTATTCCCTGACTTGGGGTTTATGGGAAGGGGAGCCTATCGCACATAGGACAAGAGGCTGGGGTACACCCTGGACAAATCACCCATCCAATCAACTGCTCACACTCTGGGCATTTCAGAGTCACTAATTAACCTAATGTACATGTTTTTGGACTGTGGAAGGAAACCGGAGAACCTGGAGTAAACCCAAGCAAGCACAAGGAAAACATGCAAACTCCGCACAAAAAGACCCCATGCCCAGGAATTGAACCCGGGAACTATTTGTTGTGAGGCGACCATTTTTTAGGAGCTGGGCTTGTCCCCTTAGTTCCAGTAAAAAGGAAATTTTGGACAATTTTATTTTTCCAACTTTGGAACAGTTTGGAGTTGCTCCAAACTTTGGGATGAATTAGAGCAGAGATTAAGAGTCAGGCCTTCTTGTTCAAAATTGTGTCTGACCTCACAAATGCGCTTGGACAAATGATCACAGAAAGACCCCAAGCCCAGGATTCAAACCCAGGACCTTCTTGTTGTAAGGTGCTAATCACTTCGCCACCGCACCACCTGGTTTTAGTCAGATCTTCTTAATCTTTCAGCAGCTTACTCAAATACATCTGTTTTATTTCTTGCACAAATAAAATACAGGACACTATAAAATGTTATTTAACTTTGTGCTTGGTATATTATGATTTTTGGTAAACTGCTATATTAATACAAATCACAAACATTTATAACATTAGATTTAAAACCCATTTTAAGGTTCATTTCATTTAGTTTCTTACATGATGTAAAATGTATTTGCTTCTTAGCAGTAAAATAAATAAGTTTAATCCAAGTTAAAATTAAAGCATGAAAAGCATTAGCACATGCACTAAAATGCAGATTAAAGAGGATATGAAAAAAAAAACTGAAGAAATATTGCTTTTTACTTAATCCACTTTATTTGACATTCAAGTAAACTAATTTTTAACTTGTTTTTTGTTAGAGTCACAAAGTAATAGACTCTAGCTTAACCAGAGAGGATATGCTTAACAAATGAGATATAGTTTATGCACCCATTTGCATCCTCTTGTCCCACCATAAGTCGGTCCACCTCGTCTTCCGTCATTCTCTCTCCCAGAGTTGCCAGTACATGGCGGAGCTCAGCACCCATCACTGTACCATTGCCTTCCTTGTCAAAAACCCTTAGTCCTTCCACAAAGTCTTCAAATGTACCTTGGTCCTTTGCCTTGGAGATATGCTGCAACATAGGAAGGAAGGTCTCAAAGTCCAGCATCTTGCTGTTCATGTCCTCTGGCTTGGGCTTTCCTAGAACTGCATTCACATCAGCATTGGTGGGGTTATAACCCAAAGCTCTCATTACATCTCCACACTGGGCATATCTTATTTTCATCTCCCCTGTTGGTGTCTCATCGAATAGAGTGAAGGCATCTCTAAACTCTTCAATCTGATCTGCTGAGAACTCTAATATAGTGCTCTTCAGATCAATTTGTGGCTCCTTGGGCTCATCCCGGACTGGGACTGGGGCAGGAGATGGAGTTTCTTCCTTCTTAGTCTCATTTTTTTTTGGTTCTGGTTTCTTTGCTTCAATTTTCTTTGGGGCCATGTTGCTCACGCTTGACAGGTAGTATAAAAGATATTGTAGTGAAGAGCAGCTCTATCAGCCAGGCTGGTGTTTTTATACATGCTTGGTGAGTAAGAGATAAGGTTTATCAGAAGCAGAGCATTTTCTGACTATAAATGGAAATGATCTTAAATAGACTAAAGTGACACTTGAGACAAATCAAAATGTTTGCTATAATCTCTCACACTGCAGACATTTCTATGTCTTGAAGGTAATGTTTCAGCATTTAGATGTTCATGATTCCTAATATTAAAACAGATTATAGCTATTATTCTGATTGATGTTTATATGATAATCCATGTGTTGAACATTTATTCCACAGTTCAATATGTCAGTAACCAAACAAACTGTTGCAAAAAGGTTTTAGGTTCATATTCCATTTCTGTGTGGAGTTTGATTGTTCTAAACAACATGTAAATTAGATCGACTGACCTTTCTTGAAGTATGTGTGTGGGAGTCTGTGAGTCTGTGGTTGTGGTTTGATAAACTGGTGATCTGTCCAGGGTGACCCCTTCCTGGAATAGTTGGAATAGGCTTCAGCATTAATAGGGAAGGGTAACCAAGCATCTGAAGACACAGAATGTCATTAGGGTGCACTTTTGGCTGGAAGAGGCTGACAAATTTTACACAGCAAAAGATTGGCCTCAGCCGGTGACTTTTTACCTCAAGCATTTATTCACAAGAACAGATTTAGCAGTAGTAATTTGCTTGGCATGATTTGTGTCAGTTCACAGGCAGCCATGCAGATAAGGAGACTAAGGATAAGATGGAGGCTATTCTGAGAGGCAGAGCACTGACACGGATCAAATAGCTTTATTTCAGGTTGTGTGAACAATCGCCACAAAGCACTTTAGGCCACATGGTGATTGTTTACACAAGCTAAAATAAGCTAAATGATCTGTTAAATGCTTTAAATAACATTTATAAAATTGTATTTTATTTTATTCCATTACCAATTTAATAACATGTGTATATTTTTTCAATATAAGCTCATATAAATATTTTTTTTATTTTATAATCTCTTGATTAATAAATCTTTTGCAACAGTGTTACTGACAGCAGCAAATTTTGAGCGAACCAAAAGTCTGCCATCTAGTGTAACACCTACCAAAACACAAGGAAACCTTTTATTACTAAAAGGTGTAAAATTTTATTCATGACCCTGTGCCCAAGAATCGAACCCAGGACCTCCTTGATGTGAGGTTACTGTGCTAACCACTACGCCACCATGCCACCCTCGGTGTAAACTTATCATTGTAAGTATATTTAAATGAAAATATTTTCAATTTTCAACTTTCTCAACCCCAAGAAGGTCCCAGTTTCGATTCCTGGGCAAGTCTTTCTGTGCAGAGTTCTGCCTGTTCTCCTTGCGCTTGTGTGGGTTTTCTCAGGGTTCTCCAGTTTCCTCCAACAGTCCAGGAACATGTACATTAGGTTGATTAGTGTCTCTATATTGCCCATAAGTATGAGTGTGTTTATGTGTGTGAGTTTGTGGTCCAGGGCGTACCCCTGCCTTTTGCACTATGTGCGCTGAAATAGGCTCATTAGTTAGGGAGTAAGTTTAAGAATAATCGTGTATAGAAGATAAATAAATAATTTTTAAAACTAAATTTACATAATTATTACACAGTAAAGACAAAACAAACAGAGTTAGAGACATGGATAATTTTATGAAAATATCAACAGTCTAAGTGCTGTAGACTAGCATCATTGTGTAAATTCCACAGTTCTCTGCTACTAATCTGGGTGGATGAACCTCACTCATACACACTGTCTTAGTTCCCTTAATATTAATATTGCAGTCTATAGTTTCAAAAAATCTGATTACATTAACATTTGCTGATTATCAGTGAATCTTTATACTCTGTAGGTGTGGACAATGTAAACCTACAGTCTGCCAAATTCTGTAAAATCAAAAAGACATGTTTCGGGTAATCTATACGAATAACTGTGTTTATATAATAAATAATAAATGAGTTTTCTTATTTTAATTTGTGTGATTAAATGTTTATAATAGGTAATTGTCTTCAAAAACAGTTGTTACTCTGCTGGTTAAAAGTCTCTTCACATCCTGATAGCATTGTTAACTTAATTTAATAGTTGATTAATTAATTCATCTTCTATACTCGCTTATTTCCTTAATCGGGGTCCTGGAGCCGGCGTCAGTGCACATAGGGCTTAATTTACAGTCACCAATTAACCTAATGTACATGTTTTTTTACTGTGGAAAGAAACCAGAGAACCCAGAGTAAACCCACACAAGTGTGGGGAGAACATCCAAACTCTGCAGAAAGAACCGTTCCCCGGCAATTGAACCCTGAAGCTTCTTGCTGTGGGGCGACTGTGCTAACCACTCTGTCACCTTGCTGCCCATCGTTAAGTTTATTGGTCTACTGTATTTCTATATTTGGTAGAAGGTGTAAGACCAAAAATGTTAATACAACCAAAAGGTTTGTTCTGAACTTTATGATAGGCTTTACCCACCTCTTACATACCATTACATACCTCTAACAAATTAAGAAATTGAGTGTGTGTGCTTTCACTCTAGTGTCGACCACAGAAGTCAAAGTGACTAAAAGATGATGTAACCCATATGACCTGCAAAGTTTTATTTTTTGGTGTGTGTGAGGATGAGTTGAGACATCAATTGATAATGGCAGGGGTATGATTGGAAGAAATTTTTAATTGTTTGTCATTCAAAAGCAGAGTAATGCAGGTGTTTACACACTAAATATAATTTATCACAAAAATTTGTGGTGTTATTTAATAAATATGGTTGTGTTTGCAGTGTGTTTGTTATCATCCTTAATATGTAAAATTTCTCTCTGTCTGTAATTCCACACCAGGTTATACTGTGTTTGTATAGTATTGATAGTTTCTAAAATTGCAATATAATAGAGTTGTATTAAAAGGTGATAGTAGTAGTATTAGGAGGTGATAGTGGTGGTATTAAGAGTGTATCAGTCAGGTACATCCCCACTTAAGGACCAGGCCTGGTCGTCATGGTTCTGAAGAATCCTTCGGTTCTGCAGAAGATACATAAAGCAAAAATATTAATGTTACTTTAGGTAAATAGTATTTTAACTAACTTTAAAGTCATTACCTTCTTCCTTTGAGAAAAGTTTTTCTTTCACTGTGTCTTTAATATCTGTGAAAATGTCATCTTCTTCTCGATCTGCATTAAGCTGATAAAGAAATAATTTATAACAGACAAACTTACATGCAATGTTTCTATGACAGCTTTTATCTTTCTGTCTTGATAACTTTGTTTATGCAAATTAATCTTAAATACATAATCTATAATGTCTGACAATTAACCATCTTAAAACAGACAGTTTGTTCACTACAGTAAAACTAACAAGAGGAAAAAGCAGTTCTGAACAACGGTGATGCTGTGTAAATATTACATAAATACAGTATATGGAGTATAACAGAATTTGATTTCTGACCCTCACAATTAGTCCCCTTTCCTGATAGTACTTGGCGATGAGGGTTATATTATGCTTGAAAGTTTCGAGTCGCTTTCCAATGGCATGTGTATTATCATCAAGCCGACCCTGCTGCAGAGCGCGTTTCTCCAGGCGCTGACGCAGCTGCTGATTAGAACAAGCTAGCAAGATCACTAAATCTGGGGAGCCAATCTAAAAAGAGAAGAGTTCTATTAGAGATTTTCCTGTGTGTTCACGTTTGCTGTCCACCAACATTCCAATGGATAAAAGGTTAATTAAATGGTTTTGAAAATAACTTTATGTACTTTGTATCTCTACCTATAAGCACCTCTTCTATATATAGTTAAACATAAAGAGCTCGAACATATGTTCTAAATTTGGGCTTAACCAACTATATTATATATAATATAACATATATTAATGAAATGTTGATGAAATATTGAATTCTTAACTCATCTGTTAAAATTTTTATTTTATTGTAATATACACTAGGGGCATTGCGGTGGCATAGTGGTTAGCATGTCTGCCTTAAAGCAAGAAGATCCCAGGTTCGAAGTTTGCCTATTCTCCCTGCACTGGCGTAAGTTTACTCCGGGTTTCCTCGCACACTTAAAAAACACATACATTAAGTTGATTGGTGATTCTAAATTGCCCATAGGAGTGAATGAGTGTGTGAGGTTCTTTATCTAGGTGTGACCCAGTTTCCCCAAGGAAATAGCTGGTATAGAAGATAGATGAATTAATGAATATACACTAGATTTCCAAAAGTTGCTGGTCACCTAAGCACTATTAACACATGTAATTTTAGACATCTTATTCCAGATTTTTTCCCATTTATTACTGTTTGATGAAGCTCCACTCTTTTAGTGAGACTTTCCACTTCATTGTAAAGCTTAAATGTAAGATATCTCTTCATTCATCTCCAACAGTATTAGTGAGATCAGAGATTAATTTCCGGTAAGGAGGCCTGGCGTGCAGTCTAACACGGCATGGGATAATGGAGCTCAATGGCTTTGTGCTTACAGCCATTGTCATGTGACACATGAGACACATGACTTGTTGGAGTCTCTTAGTTCCAGTGAAGGAATAATGTAATGCTACAACAAACAAAAACATTCTAGACAACTGTGTGCTTCCATATTTGTAGCGGCACTTTGGAGAGGAACTACATATGGATCTGATGGTCAGGTGACCACCAACTTATAGAAATACAGTGTATGTCAGAAAAACATTTAGGTTCTTCTTGTCTAATATCATGAAGCTTTTTTTAAATCCATGTTTTGTGTGTCTGTAAATCAGTTATCATTGGTGGCCTCACAACAAGAAGGCCCGGGGTTCGATTCCCAGACAAAGGGATCTTTCTGTGCAGAGTTTTCACGTTCTTCCTGCGCTTGCGTGGGTTTACTTTGGGTTCTCTTCTTCAGTTAGTTTTAACTTCTCTAAAGATGACATTTTGGTGCAATGTATACTTAGTTTTTTGCCCATTTTTTGCCCATTTGAATTAATTGCTTACTTGTTCTTCAAATGTGAACACCTGGGATATTTCCCGTGGGAATCCGTCCACAATAAAACCTTTGGCATCTTGTTTCCTGATAAACTGTTGCTTAAGTTCCTCAATTGTTGTCTCCTAGAAAAGTACAGTTTAGAGTCATTTTCTAAAAAAACACTACATAGATAATGTCAGTTAATTCATTTATTCATTTATCTTCTATACCTGCTTATTCCCTAGCTCAGGGTCACTGGGGTCTGCTAGAGTCTATCCCAGCACACATAGTGTGAGAGGCATGGGTACACCCTGGGCAGGTCACCAGTCCATCGCAGGGCCACACACACTTACTCCTAGGGGCAATTTAGAATTACCAATTAACTTAATGTACGTGTTCTTGGACTGTGGGAGGAAACCGGAGTACACTGAGGCACGGGGATTGCAAACTTTGCACAAAAAGAATGCCCAGGAATTGAACCCAGGACCTTCTTGCTGTGAGGCGACCGTGCTAACCACAGTTCATTAAGACTTAAGTAACACACTATACCTGAGGTGCTAGTTCTCCATTGGCGATAATTTGAGCAATCACTTCCCATTTCCTGTCACTAGGAGCATGCTGAAGCAGCTGATTTCTTAAAACCTCCCCCACAGACACACACTCAAAGTCATAATGAGCTGCAATCTTCGCTGTCTGAGTGCCTTTTCCACTGCCTGGACCCCCTATTAAGAAATAATAATTTCTGTAATAATGATGTCTAATTATGGTAATCAATACTATTTGAGATTATGTAATAATTAATAAGCTGCAGCACAAAAGATTAAACCTCACCTATAATAAATATGATGTGAGGCCTTGAAGTTAATGGGTCAAAGACATCATACTCCTGTATGAGACCAGAGGACTCGGTCATATCAGAATCACTGTCAATGGAGAACTGAGCTTGAATAGGAGGCAAGCGCTCATAGCGTCTGTAAAGCCCAGAACAAAGACCACTGTCTGTAAAAGTAAAGTGTATCACATAGTAATTCTTTCAGGGCTGATCAAAAGTTTTTTAAGTCTGAGACCATGAATGGCACATTTTTTTGCCTTTGTAATACACTTCCGCCATGGTAGTCATACTTTTGGGTATAAAGACATCATCTCTGCCTGCACGTGTTCCTTTCATGATCTCATACTGATCTCTAACCTACAGGTGTTGAATGTACAGAAAAAGAAATTTGGTTGCAAGAAATCTTAAATCCACTCAACAGATCTAAAGAAAATTTAAATAGGATGCATGTTTTTAACTTATGCATCTTACTTAAGAAATAAAATGTTTTCACAGTTTTTTATGTTTTAACATTTTACATAGTATATCATATCTGGCTGTTGTATATTTTTTATTCTTTTAGGTTAATTCGTTCAATCATCCATTTATTCATCTTCTATACCCGCTTATTCCCGAACTCAGGGTCACAGGGTCTGATGGAGCCTATCACAGCGCACATTGGGCTATAGGCAGGGGGTACACCCTGGACAGGTCGCCAATCCATCGCAGTGCCACATTATTTTACACTTCAACTCTTTTAGGTTAATATTGTCCATAATTTCCAACATGCTACCTAGATTTAAAAAAAAAAGAAAAGAAAAGCCTTTCATGCCTGTACTTGCTGCCTAGTCCCTTAGCTTATGGAATGTTGCCTCTAAATGACGCTTCATGGCATTGTACTGAATAACCTGATTAGACAGAAGTACCTAGCTTGCAGGAAGCTTTTTTTCCTTGGGCAGTAGTAATAGGTGGTAGTGGTTTACGATCGAGCATAATGAAGGTATCCCAGGCCACACATTCAGGACCTCCCAGCTCTCTTGCTTTCTGCAAGCAATTTTCCAGAAAGCCCAAAGGGTTCTCAGGGCGGTGATACATCAAACCAGTCAACATGCTCTTGGAAATAATAATTATTGGTATTAATATAAACGTGTTAAACATACAGCACAACATACATTATGTCTAGATTTTTTTGTCTACACATTTACATCTACACAATAACCATAGAAAACCATGCCTAGACAAACCATACATACTGATTCCTGAGCAGCTGCAGATAGACATAAACAAGGTGAGATGAAAGGAAAAGAAAAAAAAAGGTGGTGTAGAAAATAATAATTGCAAATGCCCATTTTATTTAACCCACACAGCTGTACTGTGTATTGCTGAGGTAAATGACAACCAAAACTGTAATCAACAATTTTTTTCTCTATGCAAAAACAGATGATGTTCATTTATATCCACAGAGTACATAGATTCAGGGTCACGGGTCAGCTGGAGCCTATACAAGCTCTCTAAGGATAGACCCTGGACAGGTTGCCAGTTTATCACAGTTTTTGTAAAACATTCATTTAATTATTCATCTTCTATACCCGCTTATTTCTAAACTCGGGTTCGTCTATAAGTGGCTCTGCAATGGACTGGTGATCTGTGCAATGTGTAATAATTATATTTTCTTTAAAAAAAGAAAGAAAACAGGTATCCTCAAATGTATATATCTCTGTCTTTTATATTAGATTTTTCCTAGTAGCTGAATGTAGCTGATGTAATGTAGCTGGATTTTAGAGTAATAAACATATATTTAAACCTTTAAAATGTGCATGTGGGGGTTATGTAGATGTGAATAACTATGACTAGAGTGCATTGTCCACATAATTAATTAATTTATTTAAAAAATGGTGTTAGCTCAATGACTCTCTCTCTCATTTTTGTCTTTTCATCTGCATTCATCATGATTCATATGAGGTAAATTAGGCAGCTTGTTGCCTTGGAGACATGCATGTCCATGCAGTACATGTCGAGTTTTCAATCTTTATCTATCAACAAAAACAAATTGTGGCCATATTCGGCAATTACAGCATGTGTTAGCAAAGTTGCATTTGTTTTTCAGTGAAATGTTTCGAAGCTTTTAAAACACCAGCTAAACTGTGTTAAGTATTTGATTTAGTTCCATTTGAACCTATTAATTGATTCATTCATCTTCTATAACTACTTATTCCCTAATGAAGTGCACATACCGCAAAAGGTTGACAGTCCATTGAAGAGCCACAAATATACAGACAATTACTCCTATGACCAAATTAGAATCACCAATTAATCTAATGTACATGATGTTGGAGAACATGCAAAAACAGAAAGACCCAGAAATCGTACCCACAATCTTCTTGCTGTGAAGTGAACAAGCTAACCACCGCACAGCCTCTTTAAACCTACATTTATTTAATTTATTTGTATGCATTTACACAAGATTAAACTCTCAGAGTTGACGCATACAGAGGAGAGACTTGCAACTTGCATGCCAACTTGTGGATCATGACTCTGCAATCAGATCTTTTCAATCACCATAGTGACACAGTTCAAGTATCTAATTTGCTTTGTAATTAACCTTTGAAATAGATACGAATATGTGTCTGCTTTACTTTCAAACAAAAAATTATTTTTCTGGGTCACATAAATCATAAATAATTATTATCCATTACATATAACAACAGCTTTGAAATATACAATGTGTACCCATTACAAGACAGATTAAATAATCAATAAGTAAAGTGTTTTACTGTTCAGTAGGACTTATGATGTTAGAAAAACTCAATAAAATCTATAAAACCTTTTAAAAAATTTATAAACAGCGCATTGAAATAATAACTTAAGACTTAAGATTTAGTTAACAGATTTTTAGGACAGAATAACTTCACCCTTATGAAACTCTTCGATAGGTTTTCGTTTGGTTGCTTTTTGTTTTCTTTAAAAAAAAATGTGTCCCTACCTCAAATAGATGAGGGATCTGGCGTTTGGACAGATACTCTTTGGCGTCGTTGGTGTTCATCTTCTTGCAGTACAAGTCAACCAAAACCGCTGGAGAAATGAGCGTCCGGTGGAGTAGTGCGCTCTGTTTCGGGTTGCCAGATTAATGTGGCTTACTTAATTCTTATTTTATAATAACTTCCCAATTTTAACAAACATAACATGAACTATTTAAAATTATCCTAAATATAAATGAAACGTTAATAAGGACAGTTTAAACTTTTATTTATCTATTTTATTTACACACAAACCTGAGAAACCCGACAAATAACTCTGGCAACCGAAACTGTATTAACCAATAAATCCTTCGTTTGTGCCTGTGTGTATTACACGACTTTGTCCATGTCCATAATACCATGATATTATTACATTATGTAAACCTTAGTGTGGTAATATGATGTTTTTCTCATCATGAAAAATTTTAACTTTAATTATATATAAAATCCCTAAATATTAGTCTACGGGACCAATTAAGGGTGCTTTATTAAATATATGACAAACTATAAAATTACTAGTATGTTTTTTTTCAACCAGGATTTATTATTCATTTATTCATCTTCTATACCCGCTTATTCCCTAGCTTGGGGTCACAGGGGTCTGCTTGAGCCTTCTCCAGCTTACCTGTAGAAGAGGCAGGGGTACACTGGTGTGTAACTGGGTAATTGTGGTGGACGGGTGGTCCATCACAGGGCCACAAATAGACGAAAAAACACACTCACACTTGTACTTACTCTTATGGGCAATTTAAAATCACCATTAGATGTTTTTGCACTGTGGGAGTAAACGGAATAAAAACCCATGCAAACACAGAGAGAAAAACTCAAGACAGAAAGATTCCTTGCCAGCAATCGAACCTGGGATCTTCTTGCTGTGAAGCAAACTGCTAACCACTACGCTTTATTTAATTGATAAACAGACATACTAAAACATTCATTTATTTGCTAAAACACAAACTTTAATAAATGTTCATTAAGAGACTATCAACCTCTGTATCTGTCTGTCACCCAAATGAGGATGGGTTCCCTGTTGAGTCTGGT
>JAOTQW010000021.1:5549747-5565909 GCA_026260075.1 Sisor rabdophorus
AAGGTGCTAACCACTGTGCCACTGCGCCGCCCTAGTTTATAATTATTATTTTCTTTTTATTCAGATTTGATTAAGTTAATATTCAGTGATTTAACCTTATTCAAACAGGCATAATTCAACAGCTAGCTTTAAAGGCATATTATTGCCTTATTTAGTATTTTACTTGTTTTACATTTTACTCATGTTTTTTCTTACAGAGTCTGCAAAAAATGAAAAGAGCTCTCATTTAAAAATGAGTCAAAAAGCACCAAAAAGCACTGAAATACACTCCAAAGAAAAAATCCATTGGAAGTCAGTAAAGGATTTGCATCATCTCACATCAGAACACAGCCAACCTATCTGTGAAAAATCTGAACAAGTCTCCATTGGGTCCCACTTGCCTTCAGACACAGAGGAAGACCTGCCTTATGATTTTAATGACATACAACAAAAACCTAGAGAAGAAACAGAGGCAAATGAGAAACTGAATAAATCTTCATTTGCAATGACTGTAGACTGCACCAAGGTTATAACTGACAATCTGACTCTCAACGTGAGGAACAGTCAACAAAGTGTTATATTCAACAATAATCATGAGATTTGTAATGTGTCCAATGAGTTAAAAACAGCCTTTCCTCAGACACATGGGACTGATTTGGTCTCACAAATCTCTGAAAACCTGAAGTGGCAGAACATAAAAGATTTAACAATACATAAAGCACTTGGTACAAATTCAGTCATTGCTGTAAGCAGTGATGTGAAAGGGACTGACAGCCCTTCCTGTGATGATAGCCTTTCTGAGGCAGAGGATAAATCAGAACAGTTTTCCCTTCTGAGTGATGGACTGGTCTGGTCTGAAGAAGAGAAGGATGTTTACAATGAAGAAAAATCTGAAGCAGCCACATTTGCTTTAGTCTGTGCTGAGAGGTTTACTGTCATCCCAAAACCACTTCTATACTGCCACAAGTCCAACAATGAAGACTGTAAGCAAGATTCCTGTAGCGTCACCAATAATAAAACACACATTACAGCAGAGTCCAACCTGTCAGAAATCCTTTCTCCTGTAGATGAGGTTTTGTCATATGGAAGTGCAGAGTTTCCTTCATCACTTCAAGGAGAAGGTGGACCAGGACTAGGCATCAACAGTTTAGCACCTCCTTCACCCGCCTTTGAGATTATTACATGGACCAGTGAGGATGATCTTCTAGTGCCACCTGACTTCCTTGAAGATCCTTCTCTTGATAGCGAGATTATTCCTCCTCTGAATGTAGACTTACAAGATACACAGTGGCCAAGTAAGACAAGTGTTGATTATGATGGCAACAATAGAGAGCTGTCTCAAATGCTTAATTCTGCAGATGAGGTTCGAGAATACAAGAGTTCTGAATACTCTAGCTCTTTTTCAGTGGATGAGAGTAAAGACAGTATTGATATTTTGTCCTTCTTCAACATTGGAGACAGGGTCCTTGTCTGCAAATCAAGACCAGGAGTTCTTAAATATAAGGGGTACACTGCTTTTGCTGATGGCTTCTGGGCTGGAGTTGCACTCGATATGCCAAAAGGAAATCACAACGGAACATTCAGAGGCGTAAAGTATTTCACATGTCAGAAAAGCTGTGGGGTCCTAGTCAGAGCCGAAGACATCTCCCATCTGCATGGAGAATTATGTAATAATGCAGATACACAGATGGAAAAATATAATGTCTCAGATGAGGATACCACAAATAACCAAAATGGGAAAAATGGGAATAAATGTTGTAAAAATGGGCAAAGAAGGCAAAATGTCAGACATTGCTCTCCTGGTGCTATCTCAGCATCAAAACAGACATTACAACAGGAGCCATGTAAAAATAATAAAGGAACAGACAATGATCTGACAATGCTGTTAGCAACCAGTGAAAGAACATTACACGTGAGCCAAAAACTTTACATAAAACATTTATTATATCAAAATATGCACTTCACTCATCATAAAACATTCCCTTCCAGATTGATTGTACAGGCTGTTTGGATGAGTCTAAGGTTGTGGTAGAGGGATTAACAGAGGAGATTTTTGCAGATGCTTTAAAAAACATACAGCAAATTTCACCAACACATGAGGATAAATTAAAGAACTTTGTAAGTAATTTATTCTATAACTATCAATATGTTTACAAAATAACCACATTTGTTCTGGCATTTTCTTTCTTAATTTCAGAATTTTAGGGAAAGAGGAGGCGGCAATGTGATGAACAAACCAGGTCTCATTGATAAGTGGCAGCAGGTGTATCCAGTAACTCTGCCACAGATTCGGGTCAAACCTCATGAACAAAACATTGTTTACAAACTAGTTGATAACACAGTTATGATTCTCTGTGGCGAAACAAATCTAAGTGCTTTTGATGCTTGTGAAACACCAAGTTACCTAGAAGATGAGGAAAGCTGCAAAACATACAGGCAGGTCAGTCAAATATACACCATTCTATGTGGACAATCCCAGCACTCTTTTTGTGTACAATTTTCTGTCTTTCTAAATTCCCAGGTCATTTTCCAGTTATCGTCTGATATTCTGAATAAAATTTGTGCTGATTTACTGGAATTGAGTGGAACTTTTCAGAAAAAAACGAATAAATCAGTCATTTCGCTTGTACAGACAAGACAAATTTCAGTCAAACTTTTAAAGGTGAGATCTAATTTAAAGGGTAATATTAACAAGAATTTATTTCTTAACATTAACATTTATTTCTTATTATAATATTATAAATATCATAATAAAATATTATGATATCAGGTGGCGTGGTGGCGTAGTGGTTAGCACAGTCGCCTCATAGCAAGAAGGTTCTGGGTTTGAATCCCAGGCTTTTTCTGTGCAGAGTTTGCATGTTCTCCTGCTGCTTGCGTGGATTATCTTCGGGTACTCTGGTTTCCTCCCACAGTCTAAAAACATGTACATTAGGTTGAGTAATAATTCTTCAATGTCCATAGGAGTGTGTGTGAGTGTGTATGATTGTTTATCTATGTGTGGCCCTGCGATGGACTGGCAACCTGTCCAGGGTGTACCCCTGCCTCTTGCCCCATGTGCACTGGGATAGGCTCCAGCAAACCTCCATGACATCATGTCAGCATTGATACTGAAATTTAGGTCTTATGCTAATACACTTAATTTCTAAAATATATCTACCGTTTATCTGGACAAGGATGCAGTGAAACAGGAAATACAGAAAGTGCTAAATTTGGGGAAAAACGATCAAGAAATGACAGAGATGCTGCAAAGTCTGTGCAAATACTGGTATGCTAAGAGGGACAAAGTGGACTACATCCTGGTTTGTACAATGACGTTTTAATTATATCAACATAAAGAATGAATGTTATTTATATAACACACATATAACACACATTGTATTTTTGTAGATTCAGGAGCTTTACAGTGAAGAGAAGGAGTGGGTGGATTACACTAATGACCACATCACTGTGAAAACGCAAATGGCCAATGACATTTTCAGCTACCTCCTGGATGACACGATATCAGTTCTTAACCAAATTTATGCAGCAAACAACAAATGATACAGATTCTGCCATTTTTATTATGTTATTATCTCCAATGTCTCCGGCTCTACCCAACAACACTGTTTTCACCTTCTATTTAGCACTTCTTAGTGTGGGTAGACTGGGTGTGCTTTGTTGCCCATAGTTCTGAACTAGTTTTATGTAACCAGACATTCAGACTACTAGCAGAAGTGCTGGACTATTTATGTCTTCTGTTACTGACATGAGTTGAGTTAAAATAAACTATAATTATAAGTAAGAAATTGGCTTCTCTTCTAGCCTTCACAAATTGTTTAGTAGTTTTTTCTGTATGTGTGCTAATTTTCATTTTTTGTAACATTCTAACTGTACTTATGTATTCTATTTAAAAACTGTAAAAGCAGTGAAAGGAGGCAGTGGCTCTGCACAAAATCAATGTAATATTGATGCCCTCAAAAGTACTCTAGCTTTGCCTGTAGGAGGACTTTACTTAATTTTTTTTATTAAGCAAACATCTGTGAGGCCTTGGATAAGGTGCCAATCTTAACGTAGACTAAAATGAACCAAAACTCTACCCGAGACTTGATTACATTGTCTGGTTTAAACAGGAATACTGGGTTTTAATAACATATTTTATAACATTTTACCAGGCGACATCAACATTAATCATATTATGGGCTCAGTTCATAAAGTTATTAGACATACACATAGAGGAAAACAAGGAAAATCTAACAAGTCAATATTTTATTCCCAATAGAACATACAGAACAAAACAAATGGTTAAACTGAGAAATTGGACACTTTTATTCACTAAATGACATCATTTGAAAATTGAAAAGGTGTAGTTAGGGCAATTTAGAATCGCCAATCAAACCAATGTACATGTTTTTGGATTGTGAGAGAAAACCGGATAACTCTGCACAGAAAGACTTCTTGCTTGGAAATCAAACCTTCTTGTCTGTAGCACTATCACACTGCAGGTACTGTGTGTTTACAGAATTTCCTGCCACCTTGTGGTGAATAGTAAGTAAATCCACAGTTAATAAGGAAAAAAGCATAAAATATACTCTGTAGAGATGAACAGAATTAATCTTCCCCACAGCACCCTTAACCAATTCCAGTTAATCCCAATCATTGCTATCCAAAAGTGTCCTTAAGCGCCACATCATTAAATTCCTTTTTAAGTCTTTTACACAATCTTCAATTGCCAATTCGCCATGACAAGAAAGAGGTAGCCAATTGCTGAGTGGTGGGTTGTGTAGCTAAAGAAATCCACTGGGAGGTGAGTTGTAGTGAACATAGAAGGACTTTATTTACATCCAAAAGTGCATCCAGCAATAAAGATAAAATGTGCAAGGCTTGACTTCACAAAACATGTACAACAACTCGCCAAACAGTGTTACAGATATAACACACAAAAATGAACAAGAACAAGAGGACATATAAAATATAATATAATATAAAATCAAAAATACATGAACAACCAACAAAGGCAACTCTGACAGCTTCAACGGTTATGTTGCTATTTTTAAACGTTTTGCAAAAATTGCAGCATTAAATGTATAATCTGAATTTACAAGACTTATTGGATGGCAATTATCAATTAGTAATACAGGCCTATGTATGTCTTTTTAGGCCTACATACATATTAGGTACAGTACCACTATTAATATTCTAAATAGGTCAGATACAATTGTTTTGTATGATTAACGACTGCTATAAAGCTTCTCATCAAATAAAGAACAACTCCGGGTAACATATGTCGCCATAGCAACACCCTAATTTAATATGCGAATGAGTTGGAGTCGCATACGAGCCAGCAAAGCATCTCTACATTATGGTCAGCACTTTAACTATAACCATTTGATTGCAAGTGTAAATACAACTTTACATTTTCTATAAATCATATTTTCTAACATGATATTAAAATCACTAACTAGGAGTGCATCAGAAAATTTGGTTAACCAATAAACAAATTACTATTTTATCTAATCTAAATTAATATAGTGGTACCCATAGTGGTTTAAGACAAACTAATCAATTTAGTGAAAAGTCTAAATTTACAGAACACTGAGACCCTGAGTTAGGAAATAACCAACTATAGACATTAATTAAGAAATGAATGAATTTAAGTAATGAAACATATAATGTGTATCTTTATCTGTATAAAGAGGTTTATCAGAAAATAACCTGCAGAATTTTTATGAGGCAAGAGAACAAAATATTACTTGCCCACTGAGATTTGTTTCACTGGCCCAAAAAGGCTTTTGCAGAAAACAAAAGTAAAAAATGGCTTTATGTTTTTAATTTAGTCCCCTGGCTATATCAACTTATGACTTATATTTACAGACAGACTATAAATAGATGAAATGTGACCAAAAAACGCCAATAAAAATTTTTGGTTCAAGTCTAATTTAAAATTTCAGCGACTGGAGTACCGCTCCAATTCAGTGATTTAACTCTAATATACCAATTCCATTAATCTTCTTTAACAGTAATGAACCACATAGTAACTTTTCTCTTAATCTTATTTGTCTCAAAAAGTATATTAAAGTCATTAAAGTCATTAAAGAAATTAAAGTAATTGTAGGAAATAATCTTAATTTAATCAATTTTAATAACATAAAATACCAATTTTTCTTAGACCTGAATTGTGATACCTGTCAACGAGATTCTTGCAGGCAGGAGCCGAGCTGATCAAGGGGGTAATATATATATGGGGTGGCGCAGTGGTTAGCACGGTCATTTTAACAAGAAGGTCCTGGGTTCGAAACCCGGGCACAGGGTCTTACTGTGCAGAGTTTGAATGATCTCCACACGCTTGAGTGGGTTTTCTCCAGTTTTCTTTCCTCCCACAGTCCACAAACATGTACGTTACATTGATCGGTGACTCTAAATTGCCCATAGGAGTGAATGTAAGTGTGTGAATGTAACTTTCTCCTTTTAAATTCAGATGACAGTGGTTCTGGGGCCACAGTTAGCCAGAGAAAATTTTCCTAATTACACGTTCACCATAGACAGCCTTTTAGTTTCATCAAGCACTACAGTCAAAGACCTGGGTCTGATCATTGATTCTAAACTTTTATTTGAAACCCACATAGATGGATGTTTAACTAAGTGTATAAAGAAGCTGCAGTAAGTCCAGAATGCAGCGGCGAGAGTCCTAACTAGAACTAGAAGGTATGAATATGTCACACCTATTTTAGATTCCGCATAATTTTTAAAATACTGCTCCTGACTTATAAAGCAGTAAATGGTCTGATAGTCTCTTACGTTCTGGCCTGCCTACTTAGATCCAAGGATGCGGGCTGTCTGTCAGTAGTGCACATTAATAAAACTACAGCAGGGGGCAGAGCCTTTTCTTACAAACCCCTAAAGTTATGGAACAGCCTTTCAGTTCATGTCCGAAAATCAGACACAGTCTCTGTATTTAAGACTAGACTAAAAAGTATTTAACCGGGCATTTCACTGTTAAACTTTCCTTAAATAAAGCAGATCTGGGAAACTCATTGACATTGAGTATTCTGGTTATCTGGTATGTTTGGATGCTGTCTTCCACACAGGTGAGGGTGTCTTGTTGCTTCACATAACCGGGATCTTCATACATTTCATTACAAATCATGTGATCGTGACAATACTTACCGTTTTCCCCTTTTCCTCTCTCTCTTTCTCTCTCTATCTCACTCACACACTTTTGCCATCCCTGGGATGCCCTGTGCTACGACCACGCTGGATCTTCCGGGCCTTCTCTGATGGCACATATCCTATGGAAAACATTGCATTGCCATGACGAGCCGGTACGTCTCCACAACCCAATAAAGACTCTATTCCACCATAAACATTCACTCACACTATTTAACCTTTGTATCTGTCTGTCACCAGATTCACTCTGTTCTCATATCCTCTTGTTCTATTTCACTATGTAAATTTAGATTCCATCGACAAAAAAACGCTTTTCAGGTGTTAATTAGATGAGATAGCATTGAGATAACAAAGGAGCTGGGCTATCTGGATGCAGCTTTGGCCACAAACAGATTTTCCTCCCATATATAGCAGATGCAGCCAAATTTCTACTGCAACTGCCCCCTTCCAGATTTCCAATCTTTGTTTGGTTTGTCACACTTTATTGTTTTAGATCATCAAACATATTTTTAATATTAGTCAAAGATAACATGAGTAAACACAAAACAGTTTTAAAATGAAGACCTTTATTATTAGGAAAAACTAAATCCAAAACTACATGGCCCTGTGTGAGAAAGTGTTTGCACCTAATAACTGGTTCGGCCACCTTTAGCAGCAACAACTGCAATCAAGCGTTTGCAATAACTTGCAATAAGTCTGTTACAGCACGGTGGAGGAATTTGGTGTACTCATTGTTGTAATTTAGCCACATTGGAGGGTTTTCGAGCATGAACTGCCCTTTTAAGGTCATGCCACAGCATCTCAATAGGATTCAGGTCAGGACTTTGACTAGGCCACTTCAAAGTCTTAATTTTTTTTTTCAGCCATTCAGAGGTGGACTTGCTGGTGTGTTTTGGATCATTGTCCTGCTACAGAACACAAGTTCGCTTCAGCTTGAGGTCATGAACAGATAGCGGACATTCTCCTTCAGGATTTTTGGTAGACAGCAGAATTCATGGTTCCATATATCACAGCAAGTTTTCCAGTTCCTAAAGCAGCAAAACAGCCCCAGATCATCACACTACCACCAACATATTTTACTGTTGGTATGATGTTCATTTTCTGAAATGCTGTGTTATTTTTATGTTTTTATGTAATGCGACACACCTTCCAAAAAGTTTAACTTTCATCTTGTCAGTCCACAGAGTATTTTCCCAAAAGTCTTGGTGATAATCAAGATGTTTTTTGGTAAAACTAAGACAAGCATTTATGTTCTTTTTGCTCAGCAGCGGTTTTTATCTTGGAACTGCCATGCAGACCATTTTTGCCCAGTCTCTTTCTTAGGGTGGAGTCATGAACATTGATCTTAACTGAGTCATGAACATTGATCTTAACTTTTGTGACCTCTTGGATGAGTCGCTGCGCTCTTGGGGTAATTTTTGTCGGCCAGCCACTCCTGGGAAAGTTCTCCACTGTTACATGTTTTCCATTTGTGGATAATGGCTCTCACTGTGGTTCGCTGGAGTCCCAAAGCTTTAGAAATGGCTTTATAAACTTTTCCAGACTGAATAGCTCATTTACTTTATTATTTGTTTCTGAATTTTTTGGATCTTGGCATGATGTCTCGCTTTTCAGGATCTTTTGGTCTACTTTACTTTGTCAGGCAGTTCCTAGTCAAGTGATTTTTTAATTGCAAACAGGTGTGGCAGTAATCAGGCCTGAGTGTAACTAGAGAAACTGTCTTAGACCTATCTGCCAGCCTGCAGTATGGAGGTGTTTTAGACCTACTGGACTAACCTGCTGGATAACCTGTGTGGCAGCATAGAGGTTGGTCCAGACACAGTTTGGGAATCTGAGGCTCTAATTCAGTTTACATGCATTCCCTGACTCTCGCAGGAGCTGGAGATTGAGGGCCCTGTCCAAATTAAAGAAAAAAAAAATGCTGTTATTGCAATTGTGGATGGCACACAGTTTTAAATGTGTAGCTTTATGGACATGGTTATAGACAAAAGACAACATAACCGTGTGAACTGTCAAGGTTGGTACGGTCCTGGAGTTCCTGAAAGAACACTTTATATAGTGGCTATATGTGCACTTTCTCACATTTTTGCAGACTCTCTGCCACCTCTAGTTCAGGATGGGATGTGGAGAAGAGGAGGTCATGTGTACATCCATAAGACAGACAAACAGAGTTTGTCTGCTGTGGGGCAACCCAGAAGGGGCTGCCAGATTCCAAAAAGACAATAAATAGTTGGTTGTTCAACACAATCAAACTAACCTATGAGGTCTCACATTTGCATGCTGGAGATAGATGGTATGCTTACTGGTATTTACAATCTTTATTTCACATTGTATGAAGACAAAACCGGCGTTGCCGATGCCATTAACATTTTTATTCAGACAATCCATACATATGCGCAAATGCTATTTATTACCTACAACTCAGCATTTAACAAAATCATCCTAGACAAACATTTGGAGAAGCTCCTTGTCCTTGGACTGTCACCCACTTTATCTGTAAATGGGTGCTCAATTTCCTTACAGATAGACCTCAGTCAGTCAGTGTAGGGCACCAGCAGGGCCTGACTAAAGTTCGTCGCACAAGAGTTTTTTTCTGTCAGAAGTGCGCCCTCATGTGACCATTGTGTGCTCCTACGCCTATATTAATCAAAATTTCACTATTAAAAGTGCACTTTGTTTAATTGTGCGAGTCTTCTAGTGACTTATAGTCAAATTTGTTTATTTATTATTATTATTATTGCGTTTTCTGGATTTGTTTTGCAGTAGGGTGTGTGTTCATAAATAGGTTGGGGGGAGGGGGTTTTTGTTAGGGGACACAAATTAAAAATTTCACCTAGGGTGGCACCTGGACTGTTTAATAAACAATAAATAAAAATAAAAAGTGTGTGTGTGTGTGTGTGTCTGTTTTATATTTAGTCTTAGATTTTTTTATATGTTCTCCTAATTTCAAGAATTATTTATTTACTCATTCATATTCTATATATGCCTATTCCCTAATTTTGGGTCACATGAGTCTGTAGGAGCCTATTGTTGGAAAAATGCTAAAGATTAGGGTGACCTGAGCAGTATTCAGGTGTAACGAAGCAATATTAACTAACTATAATACATACATAATAGGAGTAGCACTAAAAAGAAGAAATAAAATGGAGCAAAATATAATGCGATTAGGGCAGGTAAAGACCAAAAATTTTGTACTATCCAAATTTTTATATATATCAAAACATGTATAAAGGGTGTATAAGGGATAGTAGGGAAAATACCTTTAATGCCAACAGAGATTTGAATACTGACCGGGTTTGAGTACCGACATCGCAGGTTCAGGAATTAAAAAACTAGGCGCTCAGGTATTTTCCTCCAAAATGCGCAGATGGGTGAGACAGCTTAGAAAGACAACAATCTCCCTAAGTCTAGCAGTTAAATGAGCTAGAGAAATAGTGAGAAAATTAAGGACTTTTAAATAATGATGTACCATTGGTCATATTTTAATGTAATACAGTTTTGAAAAAAAGAACATAAAGTAATTACTAACTCTCTGAACATGAGTGCTGGATTAAAATAATCATTTAAGAAAATAAATGAGTGATTCTAGTGTGACTAAATAAATTCAAGACTAAATAGTTAATAGAATTTTTTTTTAAATAATGGTAACCTTATCACAATAGGTGGAAGCTGATTGGATAAAATTGGAAATATGATGATAGTTCATTGGTTTAGAAAGGGTAGGAACTAAATTCCAGTATTAAAGGGCAGGATTCTTGAAGAATTTTGCAAATTGCACATGCATTTGGAATAGTTCTCTGCTTGGGGGCTTTGCTTTCCGCCTGTGCCATTTGTGGTTCTTATGAATTAACCAATTTTCATTCTTTTTGGAAGTTTATTCCTTTGTTCGTTAATTTAATTGGAACATTGTTGCAATTGGATTCTTTTTCTCTAACTCCCAAACAAATGTGTCTAATCAGAGGTGGGCTCCTAGTTCAGACCCTATCCCAGCTTTCTAAATAGACACTCTGCACAGGTCGCCAGTCTATCACAGGCCCCAACACGCATACAAATCACTTCTATGCTCAATTTAGAATCACCAAACAAAATATCACAGATGTTTTTGGATTGTGAGAGGAAACAAGAGAAATCCAGAGATAACCCACGTAAGCACAGGGAGAACTAATTTAAACATACTTTAACAAATATCTTACTCAGTGTTCAAATCGAGACTAAAATACATTTATTTATCCAAACCTTGATTCTGTAGTTTATCCTTAGGTAAACAGGCCAGTTGAGAATGCCACACCCACCCGATGTACTCCCTACATCTAGCAGGTAAACGACCAAAAGAAAGAGAGATAAAGTTAAGGACTTTTAAATAATAATGTAACACTGGTCATAATTTTATGTAATACATAAATGAATTAATGAATATTCAACTTGTATTTGAGAAGTACACAAGACATACACTGTTTGGTATTTTTCTGGAAAACATTGATTTTAAATATGTTTAATTTTAAGATAATTATCCATTCAACTTTGGGTCATGTGGTCTGCTGGAGCCTATTCCAGCACAGGGGTACACCGTCAAACATACTCAAACTTATGGGCAATTTAGAGTCACGTAATCAGCTTAATGTACATGTTTTTTAACTGTGAACCTAAAGTAAACCCATGCAAGCACAGGAGAACATGCAAACTTTACACAAAGAGTCCTCTTACCGCGGATCAAACCCAGGATCTTCTTGCTGTAAAGCAACTGTGCTAAACACTACGCTATCACAGTGCCATTGTAAGATATGCTTTGGGAACCTTTTACTTACAAGTGCAAATGCATAAACAACTTTATTATTTGGTTGAATAATATAAAACAAATCCAAGAGAAAAAAAAGTTAAGAGTTAAGATGACATCCCTCTTGTTTATTTTAAATTACTCTGATGCTGTAATTTTAGCTTTACTTTTTGTGTATAAAGTAAAAGCAAGATGGGTTATTTAAATGTTCCTTGTTTTATTGTACAACTTATACTTCCCTAGTTCACGGTCACGGGTGTCTGCTGGAGCCTATCCCCGCGCACAAAGGACCAGAGGCCAGTACATCGCAGGGCCACACATAAACCCTCTCCTACGGGCAATTTAGAATCACCATTTAACCTAATGTACATGATTTTGGACTGTGGGAAGAACCCGCAGTACCCAGAGTAAACCAACACAAGCGCAGGGAAAACATGCAAACTCTATACAGAAAGACCCGGGAATCGCCGCCGGGGCCTTCTTGCTGTGAGCCGATAGTGTGCTAACCACTATACTGAACAACAACAACACCGCCCGATAATAATAATTATAATAATGTTTTGATGACGTCACGTGAAAATACCGCACACAAATTTACGGCGATTTACGCGCGTTTGACGATTTGACCGTTCACAGTCCGATAGGCTGAAACGTTTAGCTGGAAGTTTGAAGGTCGCCCTCTGATTAGTTGAAGTGTACAGGATTTCCGAGAGACGTTTGTTTCGCGTTGCTTAGCATGGAAACAACACAAGGTCTTCTGTTTCAAGACGTCAGCTATTGTTTTATTTTAATAAAAATAAGCATTAATTGAGCTCGATTGAATATTACATTCTTTTAAGTCTTACCGGTTGCATACCGGTCTGTTATTGGCGGGTCATTTTTACGCCCCTAAACATGACGCATGACAAAGCGAAACGTCATTGGTTGTTTTACCTGTCAGTCATGAACCTTTTGGACGGGCCATAGCCGTTCAAAGCGGCCGAGTTTCCCAATCTTGCCGTCAGTGTAAAGCTGTGGCTCTTGGGGCAGTATTTCTGTAGCAACGCTGCTCGGTCTGTACCTCAGGCTAAATGGCTGTTGATTCGATGCGTTTCTTGTCACCGTTTTTACACGTCTTTCTTTGGATCGTCGTAATTCAACATGGTCACGCGAAGCAGTTATATACGGAAGAAGACCAGTTGGTGATTTTAAGCAGTGAAACACTGAAGAAGATGGTAACAAACTCTTCCTCTGCCTGGGTTGTCCAGTTGTACTTGTCGTGGTGCGGACACTGCATCCGGTACTCACCCACATGGAAAGTTTTCGCAGAAGATGTAAAAGGTAAAAAAGAAGATTTAATCATTAAATGGTTCTTTCTATCTTTCGCTATTGTTTCTACATAAAGTAATGTCCAGCTAACAAGCTAATGATGGTTAGTCACTAGCCAAACTATTATTTTACAGAAACAATTATCCATAATTATCAAAGCTGGTTCCTCAGCTGCACCTGTTTACTGCAACCGACTAAACGATTAAGATGATTGAGGTGTACTGATGCCTTATGTCTATACTTTAACATCTAACAGTTCGGCGTTCACAGACTGAGAAAAACGAGTGTGTGTACCTGGAATCTGCCTTTGTTTGAGTTTTTAATCCAGCTGTTACTGGACGTGGAGCATCCTAAGGCTCGTGATTAGATGGGTTATTGATTAAACAGTGTAGAGTTTACACTACATTTCATAATTAAACAATATCCTGTAATTAACAATAAATTAAGTGTTCAGATGATTTTGGGTTCCCTATTAAGTGGTTCTTCTCACGTTTTTTTTTTTACTTCATTTTAAGAAGTTTTTTCCCTTTACCAGAGTCAAAACCCAACTTACAATTTTCGCCCTCAAGAGTGTGAGTGTGGGTGTGTCTGTCCAGGGTGTACCCATCCTAATAGGAGAGAGTTTGTGTGTGTGGCCTGGTAATAGACTGTTGACCTGCCCAGGGTGTGTGTCTCATGCCTTTTGCACTTTAGAGAGCTGCTATAGACTCCAGCAGAAACCGTGACCCAGAATTAGCGGGAATAAGTGGGTATAGAAGATAAATAAATGAAGAGACTAAAGTTTTTACACTGCTGGCTCATAAGCAATGTTGACAAATCCCTAAAATTTTAAATATCTTAAACGTGAAAGGTTTTATGTTTGTTTTATTTTAGCCTAATGCAGGAGATATGAGATATGTAAGCTCTTCCTGTGTTTATTACGAGATTCCTTTTTACAGTAATCTTCTACTGAGCACCCCTAGTTCTAAAGGAAAAATTATTAATAATGCCACTGTCAGATTACAGGACTGGATCTCTTTCGAGTTTGGCCGGTTTCACTATCACTAGTCAGTTTTTTTCCAGGGTTGCTGCTCTGAGTAATGTATACTATATTAAAATTAATATGGTTTAAGGCGATAACTGGAACTTGCGCAATTAAACTGTTGAATGTATTCGTTCTGGTTTTGCTGGAACAAGCTGTCAGTCTGGTGGCTTGTGAATGGCTGCTTAGGCTGTTTCCTTACAATGGAGGTCAGACGATCCCATTATGTTATGTTGGCCCTCGTGTGCATTCTCCCACATCACTTAATGCACACTGAATCAGCAGGACTGGGTACCGGGGAAGAGGGGGAAGGGGAGGTAGGTTTCTGTGTGTGTGTCTGTGTTGAAGCCCCTGTGTTAGTTTTTAAACAATTTTTCCCTCTGTCCAGCCCTATCTGTCACTTTAATGCTTTGTTTATTTATTTTTTATTTTTTATCTATTCAGCAGTTAAGAGTGATAGTGTAGATTGTGATGCTGGCTGTGGTTACAGTTTGCAGCAGGAAGGAAAATGTGTGTTGATGTATTTTAAATATAAATATAATCATATGCAACCTCTGTTCAAAGTATTTATGTTAATGATTATAATTGTTATAATTAGATATGATTGTTTGATAATTAACTGAGGGCCATTTCTAACAGGTGGGGATGTGTGTACTGTGGTGTGTAAAGGTGATATTTTATCTGTTTTCTTATTCTTCTGTTTTTGTTTAATTAAACCTTTCTATCACAGACTGGTCTCCAGCCATCAGTATTGGAGTTCTGGACTGTTCAAATGAGAAGAACTTGGAAATGTGTAGAACCTTTCGCGTTCACCACTACCCCGCGTTTATGGTAAATATTCTAATATTTTGAAACTGGACCACAAAATCTTTACGAACCTGCAGATATTTAGTGTGTTCATGTTGACTGTCTGTATTACCACACAAAATTTACATATCTCTTTTTCACAGTACTTTAAAGCACATTGTACAACTATTAGCACTGGAGTATTATTTCCAGGTGGGACTAACTACCATTTGGTATTTTTTTTATTTATTTCATTTTACTCTCCTTTTTTTTCTTGTTGTTTTGTCTCTTATTTTGTTTTGTCTTATAATAGGATCTAATCGAGCTGTAGAGACAGTAAGACATCTAATGGTAGACTTCCTCCAAAACCACACAAGGCAAGAGTGGCCTGTGGCCTGCCCTCTGCTGGAATCTGTCAGGTTTGTTCTCACACTTGTACCGGTAATGCAACAGCATTAGCCTGGGTACTTTACAAACTAATACTCATAGGGCATAAACTAGACTTCATAAAAAACCTAAACAGAACTTCAACTTAAATGAGGGGTTCCATAAACCACACTGGAACACGTGATCAAGCGTTCACTGAATCAAAATAACGTTTAAATCTTTACAAAGACATGCACATATCCTGCATTCTGAAACAAGTCCAAAAAATCTCAGTAAGGCTTGTTTATCAAATTCTGCTTAAGATAAAAGATTATTTTTACTGAACAGTCATCGCCGCAGCATTCCAAAAATCATGTTTGTTTAGTACAGTGGCCTAATTGAACACACTAATCTGTAAATAAGTAAACGTAACAGCCTGTCAGGAATTTGCCAAAAGGCACCTGAAAACTTCTCTGATCTGAATAAACCAAGATTGATCTCTGTCCTGCCAAAAATGTTTGATAGTTTTGAGTCATGTGCACAACCTGGTGGGTAAAACTAGTGGCCAACACTAGGATCGCTATAAAAAACAACCCCGGGCAAATTTCCTTCTTTTACAAGCTACTAATATTTGGATTAGATGTTGACAAAAGGGAAAAAAGATGCAGAATTGGCAGAAGTGAAGGGGTACAAAAGTCTAATATCTTTTTACATTTATTTGTAGGGTGGCGTGGTGGCGCAGTGGTTAGCACCGTCGCCTCACAACAAGAAGGTCCTGGGTT